>PVKS010027818.1:0-27111 GCA_004027875.1 Aplodontia rufa
TAAGGTGGTTTGATCCTTAATTTTTTGAGGATTCTCCACACTGCTTTCCTTAGTGGCTGAACCAGTTTGTAATCCCACCAGCAGTGCAACAGTGTTCCTCTTTTCCCACAGCCCCTCCAGCATTTGTTGTTTGAATTTTTCATTTTTGCCACTCTAACAGGAGTGAAGTAGTATCTCATTGAAGTTTTGATTTGCATTTCCCTTATAGCTAATGATGCAGAGCATTTTATAATATATTCATGGGCTTTCTGGACTTCCTCTGGTGAGAAGTTCCTTTTTAGATCCATAGCCTGTTTATTGATTGGATTATTTGTGATTTTGGTGTTTAGTTTCTTTAGTTCTTTGTATATTCTTGATATTAGCCCTCTGTCCGAGGTGTAGCAGGCAAAAGTTTTCTCCCATTCTGTAGGTTCTCTCTTGATGCTCTTGACTAGATCTTTAGCTGTGCAAAAACTTTTTAGTTTAATTGCATCCCATTCATTTATTCTTGACTTTACTGCTTGAGGCATGGGAGTTTTGTTAAGGAAGAGAGGAACGGAATGGGAGGCAGAAGGGGAAGTAGGGAGGATAAAGGTTGGTTTCATGGGGCCTGGAGCGGTGGCTTAGTGGTTACGGTGCTTGCCCGGCATGTGCAAGTACCCAGGTTCAAACCCCAATACGTATGTACACACCTAAGTGTCAGAGCAATGGAAGCCATGTGAAAAACTCAATAAAAATTGATTCTGTTTCTCTGTCTCTCTCTCACTGTCCTTCTCTCTTAAAAAAAAAAAAGGTGGTTTCATATCATCTATTAATGCTATGTGTGTGTGTATACACATACTTTCTTTTAGAGAGAAAAAAGAAACCATTTTATTTTTTATCTGGTTTTTGTTTTTCTGAAACTCAGCTGTATATGTGGGTGCTGTGTTGGAACCTGAGTCCTCACACATACCGGGCAAGCGCTGTACTGCTAAGCCACCACTCCAGCACCTTGATGCCATATTTTTAGACAAAATATTTAAATTTAAATTTTTATCACATAGGGAACAAGCTAACAGATTTTTTAAAAGTCTCAGAAATTTAATTTTTAAAAACTGTATAAATTCAAATACATTTTTCAAAGCCAAAGAATCTTTACATAGGCTGTGTAAAAAATTGCAATGGTGAAGCCTAGCGTGATGTGCACACCTGTAATTCCAGCAGGTCAGAGAGCTGACGCAAGAGGATCACAAGAAGTTTGAAGTCAATGTAGAAAAGTTAGCAAGAAGGCTGGAGCAGTAGCTTAGCAGTTATGGCACTTGCCTGGCATGCACAAGCATGCAAGTTCAAACCCCAGCACCACATTCACAACAATGTGTCAGAGCAATGAGGGCCACCTGAAAAACTAAATAAAATCGATTCTCTCTCTCTCTCATTGTCCCTCTCTTTCTTTAAAAAAAAAAAAAAGAAAAAAGAAAAAAGAAAAAAAACAAAAGTTAGCAAGATCCTGTTTCAAAGTTAAAAAATAAAAAGGGCTGGGGATGTATTTCAGAGATACAGTATCCTGGGTTCCATCCTCAATACTGAAAAAAGTAATAATAATAAAATTAAAATTGCAATGTGGATGTAGTTCAGTGGTAGGGTACTTGGCATAGTATATATGTGGCCCCAGTACATGAAAGGAAGAAAGAAACTGCAATGTAATGAATTTCCAATGATGATAAACCAATAAAATTCTCTCCTACACTTTTGAAAGTGTCATTTAGCCAATAAATTACTCAGAAAATATCCAAAGGCTTTCTGAGATAGTTTAAACCAGGTACTCAACAATTTTTCAAAAGTTCCATGTAAGTACATATTATTATTGTAACTGGTATCTCCTGAGATCCAGAAACCACTTCTACCTACCTAATGACATCTTCTCATAGATGTCTTATGGTATGTAAACCTGAGCATAAACATAAATCCATCTAACACTCCCAGACATGAAATATTGTTTATATCTGGGAAGATTTTTGTAATTGTTATACAATTCCTTTTCTTCTTCTTTTTTTTTTTTTATTTTTGTGGTGCTAGAAATGGAGCCCAGGGTCAGGTGCATGCAACAGAAGAACTCTACCCCTGAGTCACACACTCAGCCCCCCCCCCTTTTTTTTTTTAAGAGAGGGACAGCGAGCAAGACAGAAATAATTTTCTTCAGTTTTTCATGTGGCTTTCATTGCTCCAACACTTAGTTGTGTACATGGTGCTGGGGTTCGAACCCATGTCCTAGAGCATGCCAGGGAAGAGCCATAACCGCCAACCCACTACTCTAGCCCCCCTTTTTAATTTTTGAGATAGGATTTGGCTAAATTGCCCAGGTGGGTCTCAAACTCACAATCCTACCCCACACTCCCAAGTAGCTGAGATTATACTCAACCAACATCACACCAAGCCTGGACGTTATTCTTTGGGTGGTTAGTTCAGAAGTTAGCAACTAGGATAGTAAAGAAATTTGAGGGAATGAAGTGGTGGCTCAGTGGTTATAATGCTTGCCTGGTATGCACAGGTATGTGAGTTTGAACTCCAATACTATATATACAACGAAGTCTCAGAGCAACAAAAGCCACAGGAAAAACTAAATAAAATTGATTCTCTCTTTGTCTCTCTTTCGCTATGCCTCTCTCTTTAAAAAAAAAAAAAGAAAGAAAGAAAGAAAGAAATTGAAATGATACCCTCTGAGAAGCAAATAGAGGAACTGGGTACTTTGGTTAGCTTTTTGTTGCTGTGACCAAAAGACAATTTTAAGAAGGAAGAATTTATTTGGCATGGTTTCAGAGGTTTCAGTTCATAGATAGCAGATTCCATTCCTTGGGGTTTGAGGTGAGACAGTACATTATGGCGGAAAGGTTTGGCAAAAATAAGCATGCGCCAGTATGCGAGTTCAAACCCCAGCACCATGTATAGAATGAAGTCTCAGAGCAACAAGAGCCACATGAAAAACTAAACATTGTTTCTCTCTCTCTCCCCCTCTCTCTTTAATAAAAAAAAAATAAAAAAGTATAACTCCCATGAATCTTTTCTAAGAAGACTACTAGAAGATGTGAACCAACAAAATTAAAAAGGAAACCCGAAACCAGAAGGACATGTGAATCAGGAAACTCAGGTTCTAATAAAGGGAAGAAGCAAAGGGAAATGCAAGAATGATGGTAGAACTCCAGAATTGTAGCTGTACATAGTCCAGATAGGAGTTAATGCTAGGATCCAGCACAAAAGTCTTTAAAAGAATAAAAGTTCTTAATTATACTAAGAATGGTATTTTGTTGTTGTTTTTTCTTATTGGTTCAACATAGTCTACATATTGAAGGGATTCATTGCTTCACATACATACATGCATATGTACTGACAAAGTAGCTTAAACATGGTCCTTGTCCAGGATCTCCCTCGCTTCACCCACTCCCTGATCTCATGTCTCCTCTGTAATTCCCTCATGTTACTAATTTAAATGACCATATTTAGGGCTGGAGCAGTGGCTCAGCAGTTGGAATGCTTACCTGGCATGCCCAAGATCCCAGGTTTGAACCCCCAGCACCACATATACAATTTAGTGTGGGAGAAACAAAAATCAGATGAGAAACTAAATGTTGATTCTCTCCTTCTCTCTCTCTCTAAAAAAATGACCATATACATGTATTTTAATTACTAAAATTGCTAGATTTATATATGCCTACCTGAGTATATTTTGGCTTCTCACGGGAGTCAAGTGTATACTACAGTACTGATCAAGTTCCCTATTTCTTCCTTTCTCCTCCCTCCCTTTCTCCTCCATGTCGCCTTCATAGCTGTACTTCCCACCGCTTATGTGTTACTTCAAATTTGGTGGATCTAATAAATAAACTTCGTTTCCACATATGAGAGAAAACATTTAAGCCTTAAGTCTCTATGTCTGGCTTGTTTCACTCAGCATGATTTTTTTTTCATTTCCATCCATTTACCTACAAAAGCCAGGATATCATTCATTCATTCTCTCTTTTTTTAAAGGATAAGTTTTTAAAAAGAGAGGGGAGGGACAGTAAGAAAGAGAGAATCAATTTTATTTGGTTTTTCATGTGGTTTTCATTGCTCTGACACTTCATTGTGTACATGGTGCTGGGATTTGAATCCCCATCCTCGCACATGCCAGGCAAGTGATGTAACCATTGAGCCACAGCTCCGGCCCTAAAATCATTCTTTCCAATAGCTAAGTAGAACTCCATTGTGTGTGTGTGTGTGTGTGTGTGTGTGTGTGTGTGTGTGTATCTCACAGCTTTTAGATCCATACATCCAGTGAAGGGCATCAAGGTTGTTTCCATAAGTTTGCTATTTTAAATTGAATTGTTAAAAATATTGATGTATCTGTGTCTCCGTAATATGCGGATTCTGGGAAAATACCGAGGAGTGGGATAGCTAGGTCATATAGTAGTTCCATCCCTAATTTTCTGAGGAGTCTCCACACTGCTTTCCAAATTGTACCAGTTTGCAGTCCCACCAACAGTGTATTAGTGTTCCTTTCTCCCCATACCCCTCCAGCATCTTTTATTGTTCATATTTTTAATCTTTGCCATTCTGACTAGAGTGAGGTGGAATCTCAGTGCAGTTTTTGCATTTTACCAAGAGTGTTTTTATAATTACACTGCAGAGTTTAGAAAATAAATAATGATAGGTACCTAGAAAACTAAGCAAATCAGGCCCATACCTGTAATCCCAGCAATTCAGGAGGCTAAGGCAGGAGGATTTCAAGTTCAAAGCCAACCTCACCCATTTAGCAAGGCCCTGAACAACCTGGCAAGATGTTATCTCAAAATAAAAAATAAAATGGGCTGGGGATGTGGTTCACTGGTTGCATTCAATCGTAAAAACAACAACAACAACAAAAAACACAAAGAGAAAAGAAAACTAAGCAAATTAAAAAAAAACACACACACACAAGGAAAGAGGAAAGAAAACTAAGCAAAAAAACCAAACCAAACCAAACAAAACAAAACAAAACAAGAAGCAATCAACCAGGCACAATGACACATGCCTATAATTCCAGCTACTTAAGAGACTGAGACAGGATTGAAAGTTAGAGACCAGCCTCAGAAACTTAGCAAGACCCTGTCTCAAAATAAAAATGACTGGGGACATGGCTTAGTGGTTAAGTACCCCTGGTACTAGAAAAAAGTAAAGTTAATCATTAACGCCAGGAAAAGTAAGATAGTACAAAAAAAAAAAAAAAAAAGAAAAGAAAATGTAACCACAGTATATGGCGGCTCAACTGTGAATAATATTTATATAATTTGAACAATACAAACACTATTTTGCCCTGGGTTGTGATATGATATGTTGGGAGTGTATGTAGGGGCAGATAAATTATAGCAGGAGCTGCAAAAGATTATTAAATTTTTATTTTGCAGAATAGAAAACAAATAGTTACTGTCTATAATTTAAAAAGCAAGAAACAGTAAAAAAAACAAACAAACAAACCATTCTTTAGAGACAGAGGTAAACCTAGAAAAATCAATTAAACACATAGTCACCTCTAATCAAGACATTTATATCTGCTATGGGGAGAAATATAGAGGAGTCAAGAGACGGGTGTGGGTGACATGGGGGTGATTCTGGATTAGGATCAGGGACATATCATATTTTTACTATATCTTGCATTCATGACTGTACAAAAACTCAACTCAGGGGCTGGAGCAGTGATTCAGAGGTTTCAGTGCTTGCCGGGCATGCACGAGGATGTGGATTCAAACCCTAGCACCACATACATGACGAAGTGTCCAAACAAAAAAAGCCACATGAAAAACTAAATAAAATTGATTCTCTCTTTCTCTCTTCTCCCCTTAAAAAAAAAGTGAAAAACCAGAAAAAAAAAAACCCACCTCAACTCAATAAAATTAAAGAAAAAAAGAAAAAGAAAGTGATCTTAAAAAAAAATAAACACAGGGCTGGAGTGGTGGCTCAACAGTTATGGCACTCGCCTGGCATGCATGTTTGAACCCAGCACCACGTACTACTAAATGTTGGAGCAACAAAAGCCACATGAAAAACTAAATAAAATTGATTCTCTCTTAAGTATGTATGTGTGTGTGTGAGCGCTCTCTCTCTCTCTCTCTCTCTCTCTCACACACACACACACACACACACACGGCCGAGATGTAGCTCAGAAAAAATTTTTTTAAATTAAAATGAGTATTTACAAAATCCTCAAAAATCTCAACTTCAAAAACACAAACAACCCAATCAATAAATGGGCCAAAGAGCTAAATAGAAACTTCTCAACAGAGGACATTGATCAAGCCAATGAATACAGGAGAAAGTGCTCTAAATTACTAGTAATCAGAGAAATGCAAATCAAAACTACATTAAGATTTCACTTCACGCCAGTCAGATTGGCAAAAATGAAGAAAATAAACAATAATAGATGCTGGAGGGGATGTGGAGAGATAGGTACACTAACACACTGTTGGTGGAACTGCAGACTGGAACAGGCCCTCTGGAAAGCACTGTGGAGAATCCTCAAAAAACTAGGGATGAACCCACCTGCTATTCCTCTCCCGGGTATTTTTCCAGGGAATTTAGAATCAGCACATTACAGTGACACAGTGAAATCAGTGTTCACAGCAGCTCAATTTACAATAGCTAACTTATGGAAACAGCCCAGATGCCCCTCACTGGATGAATGATTCCAAAAGCTCTGGTATATATATACAATGGAGTTCTACTCAGCAATTAGAAACAATGATATTGCAGCAGCCTTTGAAAGTAAATGGATGGCTATGGAAGAAATTCTGAGTGAAGTCAGCATAACCCAGATAACCAAGGGTGAATGTCTTCACTCATCTCTGGAGGCTGGAGCTAGACCCTGGCCATTGAGAAAGGAGGTCAATTCTCATGTTTTAAATCTGGAAAAGGTGTAGTGACATACTACCTAAGGCATTCGTAGAGATGTATTGGGAAGGAGGGGGGGCTCTTAGGGGCAAATCTAATTTTCAGAATTTATATATATTGTATTGTTTCATTAGAAGCATGTTTGATTGTTCAACAAATAAATTTCTTATTAAAATTTAAAAATGAAAATGAAAAAAAAAGTTGCCTCAAAGAGACTAGGGCATAGAGCAGAATAAGAGACTACTCTTTCTTATTCTTGGCTGTTTTGTTTTGTACAGGGAATTGAACCCAAGCATGCTTTACCACTGAGCTAATCCTAAGGAGTTGTTTTTATTTTTTTGTTTTGAGACAAGGTCTTGCTAAATTGCTGAGGTGGCCTCAAATTTGTGAGCCTCCTACCTCAGGCTCCTGAGTTGCTCCAATTACAGGCATCCATCACTACACTCAGCTGAGACTATTCTATTTTTATAAGCTTCACAATATACTATTATTTTGCTTTACCAAAAAAAAAAAGTACATATACTACTGTGCATAAAAATAAGTTTCAAAATGTGTATCAGCCTGGGGATAGGGTGTTTGCCTGGCACTTGCAAGGCTCTGAAACTGATTCCCTGAAAAAAAAAAGGAAAAAGGAAAAAAAATGTACATAGATGGACATAAATAGATACTAGTATCCCATACCCAGGCCCACTGTACAACAGAATATCTGAATAGACCTACTCATTCAGATGTTCATAAAAGATTGTAACTGGTTAATGAAATAGAGCATTAGCATAAGATCGTGGACTTAAAGCCCAATTAGGCTTTGACATATTCCATGGGCTCAAAAATGCATCCTTGGGGCTGGAGTAGTGGCTCAGTGGTTACAGCACTTGCTTCCCATGCACAGGGATGCAGGTTTGAACTCCAGCACCACGTACGCAAAGAAGAGGAAATGAAACCCTAGATAAAATTGATTCTCTCTCTGTCCCTGTCTCTTTAAAAACAAAACAAAACAAAAAACACTCTCAATCTTATCCAGCAGATTTAAATAAGTACGCAACTCATTATAAATAAGGCCACAAAAGGAAATTTAAAGTTGGAGCCATAGCTCAGTGGCACGCATGAGACCTTGGATTCAATCCTTGACATGACCAAAAAAAAAAAAAAAACAAAAGCGAGAGAGAGAGAGAAAGAAAGAGAATTTAAATGGGTCAGCACAATAGATAAGAAAATTTCCTTTAAAAGATATAAAAACAATAATTTGGTACCAATCTTTGTACATTAAGGATAATGAATTACACTGATAAGTTAAAACTAATTTCTTTCTTGCAATCTAAAATGACAGTAAGCAATAATTTTTTGGTATAATTGAGTTAAATCTACATTTAATGTACTCTCTTCCTTCAATATAGCTTACCTTTGAGGTTCTGAGGTTCTGCTGAACCTCAAAGGTAACAACCTAAATAACTCCTTTATTGCTATAGATATCTGTAGCTATTTATAAATGCAACAACTGGATCTGTCCAGTTAAATTTCTTTTACAAAATTTCTTTTATAAACAGTAATTTTCGGGGGGCTGGAGTGGTGGCTCAGTGGTTGCAGTGCTTGCCTGGCATGTGTGAGGACCCAGTTTTGAACCCCAATACCACATACACAACTAAGTGGCAGAGCAACAAAAACCAGATGAAAAACTAAATAAAATTGATTCTTTCTCTTTCTCTGTCCCTCTCTTTAAAAAAAAAAAAGAAAATAAAAAGTAGTTTTAATTTGCTTTGACTAAACTTGAGAAAAATGTCAGGCACCATTGAATGCAAAATCATAACTTTGATATTTATCTTAAATATAAAAATGAACTATGTAGGGCCTGGAGTGATGGCTTGGCGATTACAGTGCTTGCCTCACATGCGCAAGGATGCAGGTTCAACCCCAGCACTACATACACAATGAAGTGGCACACACAATGAGTGTCAGCACAACAAAAGCCAAATGCAAACTAAATAAAATTAATTCTCTATTTCAGTCCCTCTCTCACTCAAAAAAAAAAAAAAAAAAGGTTAAACAAAATGAACTACATAGGGGCTGGAGTGGTGGCTTGGTGATTACAGTGCTTGCCTCACATGCTCAAGGAAGCAGATTCAAACCCCAACACCACGTACTGACTGTTGGAGCAACAAAGGGCAGAGGAGACACTAAATAAAATTGATTCTCCCTCTCACTGTCCCTCTCTCTTCACAAAAAAATAAAAAAAGAACTATATAGGAAGAGGAGAGGTAACTTGGTGATTTGAGTATTTGAGTACTTGCCTGGTGGTATACACAGAGAACCCAGATTCAAACCTCAGCACCACATACATAACTGAGTATCTAAGAAACAAAGGCCAGATGAAAAAATATATTAAATTTATTCTTTCTTTCTCTCTCTCACTCTTTCCCTCTCTTTCCCTCTATATAAAGTACAGAATAGAATCATATTGCATTTTCATTTCATTGTTTCCTGAAGAAATAGCAATATTAACAAAGGTTCTATTCCATCAACTTTTTTTCCCCAAATTGAAAAATACTTAGATATTTTAAATAAATTTCTTTTTTCTATAGTTATACAAAGCAATACACAAAGAAGCGAACACTGGCACTTACATAAACAATATTTACTAGTAGTTAAGATAGCTTAAATTTTTTAAGGAAAAAAGAATATTTTATAACTGAATCCTTTCTCTTTTCAAAATGAATTCCAGGAGCTGGAGCAGTGGCTCTGTGGTTATGGTGCTTGCCTGGCATGCCCAAGTACACAGGTTCAAACCCCAGCACCACTTACACAACTAAGTGTCGGAGCAACAAAAGGCACATGAAAAGCTAAATGAAAATTGTTTTTCTCTTTCTCTCTCTCACTGTCCCTCTCTCTCAAAAAAATGAGTTTCATTAAAATAACTAATAATTAGATTCGAATGTTTATTTTCACTGATAAGAGCTTTTTTTCTTTTAAAGAGAGAGAGAAGAAGAGGGGTGACAGAGAGAGAGAAAAGAGAAAGAGAGAAGAATCTCATTCAGTTCTTCATCTGGTTTTCATTGCTTTGATGAAAACTCAGTTGTGCATGTGGTGCTATGGATTGAACCTGGGTCCTCGCACATGCCAGGCAAGCGCAATACCCCTGAACCATCACTCCAGCCCCTGAACCATCATTCCAGCCCCTGATAAAAGCTTGTGAGTACATGAAATTATAAAAACAAAAGGGTTATTTTGTAGCATGTGGCAGTTGGTTAGCAGCTTCTCTGGATCTGTGCCCATGTACAGAGTCTCAAAACACTACTGGTTTAATAGATCATTAAAACTGCCATATTTAGGACTACTACAGTTTTCCACCATAGGGAAAAAAGTTTTAAATTATATATAAATATTGACTGATAACTGTTACATGTATTTTATACCTTGTATTAAGATTGCCATCTTGTGCCCATCTCCTTTAAACCGTTTCCCCAACTATAGTTCATGTTTTAAAAGCATACACAATATCCTACCTATCCGTATATTTGGAAATAATCTATTAGTTTGCATGAACACTAAATACTGCACCTTGTCCATATTTAATCTAGTCTACTTAATTTTGCAGATGATTTACAATAATCAATATATAAGAAACAATCACCTTTAAAAAAAAAAACTCACAAGGGGCTGGAGCGGTGGCTCAGTGGTTATGGCACTTGCCTGGCATACACCAGGACCCAGATTCAAACCCCAGCACCATGTACACAACAGTGTTGGAGCAATAAAGGCCACATGAAAAACTAAATAAAACTGATTATTTCTCTCTTTCTCTATCCTTCTCTCTTTAAAAAAAAAAAAAACAAACCCACAAAACTGCAGAAAAACTGAATAGCAGATGATCCACACAGCAGTCAGTAATCTTATTTTCAAATTTCAAAGAATATCTACAAATGCATAAAAACCATTTTCCTATATTCATTATTACTGTATTTTGATATAAAACATATCCAAACCTGGGCTGCAGTTGTAGCTCAGTGGCAGAGCCCTTGCCTAGTGCATGTGAACCACATAAAAATAAACCACATAAAAATGTAAAAGTTAAAAATTTAAAAAAATCATATCTAAACCTTAAATGAGGTCTTTGGCCTCTTCACCTAAATATTTCAGAGAATACTATAATCATGATCCTGAGAAATCATTTCTGTGACTGTAATTTCAAATAAGTCTGTTTTTCATATAATATTCATCTGATTATTTTCCCATTACTTTCATGGTTCTTTTCCTTGTACATTCCTTTTTTTTTTTTTTTTTTAAACAAAGTGCTGTATGACAGCCAAGTGTGAATTCCAGTGACTTGGAGGCTGTGTTAGGAAAATCACAAGTTTAGGATCAACTGCATCAATTTAGTGAGACCCTGGCTCAAAATAAAAAATGGTCAGGAGCACAGCTCAGTTGATAGAGTGCCCCAAGTTTAAGAGCCAATACCTAGGGGCTGGAGTGGTGGCGCTTCCCTAGCATGAGCAAGTACATGAGTTCAAACCCCACCATCACCTATACAACAAAGTCTCGGAGCAGAGAAAGCCATGTGAAAAACTAAATAAAATTGTTTCTCTCTTTCTCACTGTCCCTCTCTCTTTAAAAAAAAAAATAGCTCCAATACCTAATAAATAGATAAATAAATGGTACTAAATACTCAATACAATGGGGATAAGACCTTATTGTTAAATACTGCTTTTATAGTTTTAAAAAACTCACAAAGTATATTATCTGATCCTTACAACAGTGCTTCCTCTAGGATTTTTCTAATTTTAAAAATCAGAAAATTAGACGTGGAAGGGTTTGCCTTGGATGCAACAAGAAGAGCAGTAACAATCCAAAAAAGTCAGTTCTTCTGACAAGAGACTTGTAACATACCCTTAGCTGCTTCACTATTTTATAAGCGTCAAGGAGGAGAGAATGGGGCAATTGACTTTGGCAGCCCTTATTTGTCACAGACCCTGAACAACAGAATCAATTACAATCTATTCTTTAAAAAAAAAGAGAGAGAGAGAGAAAGAGGCGGGGGCGGAGGGGGGTGCGCTGGAGCAGTGGCTCAGAGATTATGGCACTTGCCTAGCATAGCTCTTTAAGAGGAAGGACAGTGAGAGTGGGAGAGTGGGAGAGAGTGAGAGAGAGAGAGAGAGAGAGAGAATGAATCAATTTTATTCAGTTTTTCATGTGGCTTTTGTTGCTCTGAGATTTCGTTGTGTACATGGTGCTGGGGCTTGAACGTGTGTCCAAGTGCATACTCCGAAAGTGCCATAACCACTGAGCAACTGCTCCAGATCCACAATCTATTCTTTTTAACAACAAATCCTAATAGTATGATAGACCCAACTGATAACTTTAATTACCCACTAGAGAAGTAAATGTATGCTGTTGATAATTAGAATTTCCCTCACAGAAAAGAGCACATTATATTCCAGAAAAGAACCTATTACGTCAAAAGTTGTACGCTTTCATTCATGGCCAATCTGTATTTAAAACATGAATTATCTTTATCAAAGAGCAAATTTACAAATGTCTGTGGGTTATACCTTTAGAAATATGAACATGTTCTATTTTTAGGAAACATTTAATCCTAGAATAAAGCCAGCACAGAAAGGCAGTAGAAATTGGCTATAACTTTGACATTCTTCCTACCAGCTAAGAAAATAGTGAACACCAAGAGGTTGTTCTAACCACAATTATCAGCTAAACCCATAAGAATCAGAAGTGGCTCATATTTCCTCTTGCTTTGGAGAAAGAGGTATTTGGAACTCTCAAAAAAAAAAAAACAACCTAAAAAAAAAAAACGAACTACACAATCCACAAGGCTGTTCATGTTCATGTCTACTCTTATTTACATACTTGTCCATCTCATTCAGTACAATGCTTCAATGCCTCTTTAGTCTCTTTTATTTTTTGCCATTATTACTTGCCCACCTGCATTATAATATCCGTTTCTTTTTAGTAATCCTCATCTCTGTCTTTGTCTTCTTCCTACCAGATTCCTTTTTGAAGCTGCTACATTAAGTCCCACTTAAAGCCTTGTCTTCATCAACTAATGCTTTAAAATGGACTGAATTAGGACTGGCTATACATCTTATCTGTATCACTGTCAATGTCTTGATTGTGGTATTCCACTATGGTTTTGTAAGATGTTGTCATTGGAAGATACTGGGTAAAGGATACAATGATCTGTTTCTTAAAACTGCATATGAACCTAAAATTATCTCAAAAATTTAAAAAAATGGACTTTTCTCTTGATCTTTTTTTTTTTAAGAAAGAAGGGACAGTGAGAGAGAAAGAGAGCAATTTTTATTTAGTTTTTCATGTGACTTTCATTCCTTGGACACTTCATTGTGTGCTGGGGTTTGAACTCACGCATGCCAGGCAAGCGCAGTAACCGCCGAGCCACAGCTCCAGCCCCTCCTTAAATCACCTTTTGAATTTTTCATTAACTTGGTATATTTTAGCTAGTTATTAGGAAAGCTAGTTGACTAAACTAGTCTATATTGAAAGGGGCATAATGGTTGAATAATCTGCATTTTAGACAGGATGGGGGAGAAATTGGGAAAAGGAGAGTTTTCATATATTTTCATATAGTTCAAACCACTTCCCTTCCCACCTTTAGTTATATAATGGAATTAGTAAACCCTCCCCAATCCCTAAGATGTTCAAGATAAATTCCCTAATTGTTGAAGAGGACTTCACTTATTCTATCTCTTCTGTTTAGTTTCTTAAGGGAAGGGACAGGATTTTGTTTTTCTGTTGCATTGGGAAAGTGACTGTTCTGCTGTAAAACAAGTTAAATCAAACATCTAAGAGGTGCATATCTAAGGAAATGATGCATGATTATTTTGGCCTCTGAGGAACACTCAGCTGGAAAAGGGACTTGAATGTAGAAATTTCTTCTTTTTCTAGTAAACACTTTCCTTCTCTCTAGGTGATCAGAAAAACACAAGGTATAGCTTAAGGTCTTTAATGGTAATTATATATAATTACTTATACGAACTATATATCATTTACATATTTTTTCTGGTACTGAGAATTGAACCTAGGGCTGAGCCAATTCCCCGTCCTTTTTATATTTTATTTTGAGATAGGGCCTCGCTAAGTTGCTGAGGCTGGCTTTGAACTCACAATCCTCCTGCCTCAGCCTCCCAAGTCTCTGGGATTACTGGCGTGTGCCAACACACCCAGGTACCATTTACGCTTTAAATATCACATATTATAATTAGAATTAAGCACACATCATTAAATGTTTTACTTTATGTTTTAGTTGATCATAACACAGAATTTGGTATCTCTTAGGTCTTCACAGTTTGTTCTTTATACAGTGTAATAATCTGTTTATCTAAAATTGCAGGACCACTGCTACTAACCCATAATTATGATGCAATCCCACAAGTAATTTTCTCTATTCATGATATACTTTAAAATATTTCTTTGTATATCTAAGTGAGATAGCACATAGAACAATAATTCTATTGAGCTTCTAAGCATGATTTTGACATGATAATATATTCAGTCTATTTTATTCATTTTAACTTATTCATATAGTCTGTCAGTGTTTCAGTCACTTATAAATGCACTACCTATTTGTAGTCTTAAAAAAAAAACTCCCTTAGGGGCTGGAGTGGTGGCTCAGCAGTTTTGGTGCTTGCCTTGCAATCACGAGGATCCTGGTTCAAACCCCAGCACCACGTACACAACTAAGTGTTGGAGCAACGAAGCCCATGTGAAAAACTCAATAAAGTTGTTTCTTTAAAAAAAAAAAAAAAAAAAAAAACTCCTTTAGGACTTTTACTTTTTAAGAGAGAGAGAGAGAGAATCAAAGTTTAAAAATTTTTTCATCTTTTTTTTTTTTCCAACATTTAGTTGTGAATGTGGTCCTGGGGTTTGAATCCAAGTCCTTGCACATGCCAGGTAAATGCTGTCCTACTTGAGGTGCTGCTCTAGACCCTCCCCTAGGACTTTATCATATCTTTTATAGCAGAATTACAAATAATGTGAAACAGGGAAAAAATTATTCAACATGAATGGATATTGAATTTAAAATATACTATCTTTTATGATGAATAGAAGTAGTAAAATGCTTCCTTTAAGTGAAGCACTAGTATGGTAATACTACCGTAGTCTCCCCTTACTCATGAAGAATATATGTGCCTAAAACTGTGGATAACATTGAACCCTATATATACTGTTTTTTCTAACTATACATACCTATAATAAAAATTTAATTTAAAAATTAGGCACAGAAAGAGATTAACAATAACTTGCAATAAAATAGAACAATTATAACAATGTGCTATAATAAAAGTTATGTGAAAATAATCTCTCAAAATATTCTATTGTAAATATATATAAATATATATTCTATTGTAGACCTTACCAACTTCAATATATGATTTTTTTCTTTAAGTCAGAACTTTCACCTTTTCACTTGAAGGAAATACTTCACAGCATCTCTTCAGAAACATACCTAATTGTCAGCATTATCGCTCTTGTGCTTTAGAGGCATTATTAAGTAAAATAACAGTTACCTGAGCACAAGAACTTCAATGCCACCACAGTTGATCTGACAACCAAGATGACTATTAAGTGACTAAATGGGCAGGTAACACATAGTCTGGATATGTTGGACAAAGGGATGAATCACATCCCAAGCAGGATGATGTGAGATTTTATAATGCAAATCAGAACACAGCACATAATTTAAAATTAATGAATTATTTATTTCTGGAATTTTTCATTTACTGTTTTTGTTTAGTGGTTAAATGTAGGTTAACTGAAACCATGGAGAGGGGACTACTGTATTGTCAAATCGTACTTTCCTGACAAGAAACTTGAGATTTGAGAGGTTTAGTACCAAACAATTAATTAGTGGGGCCAGGATCAATTCCATGTCTGTCTGACACCAATCTCCATGCCCTTTATCAATGTATTGTATTACCTTTCTTACATTCAAGAGAAAAACAAATAATTAGAAGTTCAGTTATAGAAACTGGAGGGTAGGAGGCAGACAACAACTCTTAGTATCAGATTTCATTATATTATTTGATAAGAATTAAAGAAAAATCATGCATGCACATATTTATTCATCAAACATGGTTCAAAGATTCCTGTCTTTATGGAGCTACATAAAGATGTTCTTCCAAGCTGAGTGTGGTGGCATATACCTGTAATCCCAGCAATTTGGGAGGTTAGGCAGGAGGATCACAGTTTAGAGGGTAGCCTCAGCAACTTATTGACGACTTGTCTCTAAATGAGAGAAAAAAAAAAAAAAACAACAACTGGGGATGTAGTTTAATGGTAGAGTGCCCCTGGTTTAATCCCCAGTAAAAAAAAAAAAAAAAAAAAGATATTCTTCCAGAAAGCAAAAGAGTTTCATGGAAATAGGACAGAAGTACTACTAGAACGATAAACAAAATCAAGTGGTGTCAGTATTAAATTTCACCCATGATATAGGTGATTTAATTATTATTATTATTGGTTCATAAACGGGTTACCAGTACCTGAAAAATCAAAGATGGACTATATTAAAACTTAACACTAATTAAAGTTTGTATATGAAAATAAGAAGGCTTTAAATCTTTACAATGAAAGTTCAATTACCTTTTTTTTATATCTGTTCCCTTTCAATAACTTTTTTTTTTTTTTTTGTACCAAAGATTGAACCCAGGGGCACTTAACCTCTGAGTCACATCCCCAACCCTTTTTATTTTTTATTTTGAGACAGAGTCTTGCTAAGTTGCTGAAACTGGCTTTAAACTTGCAATCCTCCTGCCTAACCTCCCGAGGTGCTGGGATTACAAGCATGAACCACCACGCTCAGCTACAACAGTAACATTAAATGTATTGGATTCATCTTTACTATAAACTCCAAAAATACAAATAAAGATAAATTATCTTCATCACTGCCAACAAAGAGTCACTAAATATGCTTAAAGATGAAGATGTTCTAAAGTAAATAGGATTAAATATGCACCTACTACTTATTACTTGTATAATGTTAGACAAGTTAACCTTTTTGTATGCCTCAAGTTTCTCATCTATAAAAATAATGATGATAAATAAGACTTTCTACCCAACATGAGTTATTGTGAGGTTTAAATCATATAATGGGCCAAAAGCACTTAGCACAAGGGCTAGAGTGGTGGCTCAGAGGTAGAGTGGTTGCCTGGCATGTGCAAGGACCTGGGCTGGATCCCCAGCACCACATACACAATTAAGTGGAGGAAAAACATAAAAACAAAGGAAAAAATAAAATTGACTATCTCTAAAAAAGTACTTAGCACACGATTTGGTGTATAGTAGGTACTCAATAAGACTCAACTGTTACTAAGTACCATCTATTTTTCCTGATTTAATGTTATTTAATTTTAAACTATGGTACTTATAATAGACTTGATATATAGTATGGAATTAACTTTGTGAAAAACTAGAGTATTCTTCTTGGAAAACAAACGTTTTCTAGGAGATAAGTAAAATCCAGTGTATTGTTACAAAAGTTTCAAAATGCTTGGTACTATTAAATGAAACTAGTTTGAAAAATGCCATGATTTATTTATAACATGATTTACTTACAGGAATGCAAGAATCTTTCTAGTTTCTCAGTGCATGTGTGCCAAAGAAATCAGTATTTAATACTTTAAATTTAGGGAAATGTAAAAGAGAAAAATCGAAAAAGACAAATCTAGAAATGTGATTGCTCCCAAATGGTAACATCTGTAAAATTCCAAGACATTTTCATTTTTCCTTCATTCCTTCCCGGAATCAGGGATTGAAACCAGGGGTATGCTACCATGCTATAATCCCAAGCCTTTTTATTTCTAAAATTTTGAGACAGGGTTTCCTAAATTGCCCAGGCTAGCTCCAAACTTGTAATCCTCCTGCATTAGCCTCCCAAATCTCTGGGATTACGAATGTGTACTGCCATAACCAGCTTAATTTTTAATCTTAAAATAGTAAAAATTTAAAAATAAGATTCCAAGAGCTGGAGCGATGGCTCAGAGGTTACGGCGCCTGCCTGGCACGAACAAGTACACAGGTTCAAACCCCAGCACCCACGTACACAACTAAGTGTCAGAGCAACAAAAGCCATGTGAAAAATTCAATAAAAATTGATTCTGCCTCTCTCTCTTTCTTTAAAAAAAAATAGAAAAATAAGATTCCAAAACTATTTGTTAAATTATAATACATGCCATTGTGAAAAAAACTGGCAGTTCTTCAAAAAATTAGACGTAAAATTAGCATGTAATCTAGTAATTCCCTTCTAGGCATAAAACTAAAACTTTGCACACCAATGTCAACTGAAGCATTATTGGGTCTGGTGACGTAATTTGGTGGTAGAGAACTTGCCTAAGTAAGCACTGAGACCTTCAATTGGACTCCCAAAAAAATAAACACACACACAGAACATTATTCATAGTAGTTAAAAGGCAGAAATAGTCCAAACATCCATCAAAAGATAAATGGATAAACAACATATAATATATACATACAATGGAAATTATCAGCCCTTAAAAAAAATGAGATTCTGGGCTAGGTATGTGGGTCAATGGAAGAGCACTTGCCCAGCATGTACAAAGTCCTGGATTCAATCCACAGTGCCACAACAACAACAACAACAAAAAAAAAAAAAAAAAAAAAAAAAAAAAAAAAAAAAAGAGAGAGAGAGAGAGAAAGAGAGAGATAGATTCTGCATTGTGGGTGATCCTTGAAATACTAAGTGAAATAAAACAGATACAAAAGGATAAATATAAATTATTCTACTTACATGAGGTGCTTAGAGAATAGGCAAATTCACAGAGATAGAAAAGTAGAATAGAGATAACCAGAGGCTAAAGAAGTGCAGTGGCAGGGTAGGGGGAAGAGTATGGAGAGTTCTTATTTCATGGGTATAGAATTCTCATTGGGATGATGAAAAAGTTCCAGAGGTAAGACAGTGGTGATGGTGAATGTACTTAAAGAAGCCATTGAACTGTATACTTCAAAATAATCAAAATAATAAATTTCATTATTTTATCACAATAAAATAATTTAAAACACAATGCAGGTAGAAAGCACATAATATTCAGGTACAGAAGAAAAAGAAAGAAATACTTTCAAATTTAGAAAAAGGAAATTGCATTCCACAGATAAATGTCAACTACAAAAGTTTTTATCATTGAGAGTGGGAGAATAAAATTATATATGAAAGCTCAACATCATAATCTTATAACTATGTGAGATTTTTATATTAGCCTATAGTACCCTAAAAAGGGCAATTAATTTATTCCTCAACCGAGATTCAAAAGAGATGTCAAAATCAGTATTAGTGTATAATCAACATTTGATTTATATAATCTGATATGAAAAGAATAGAAGGAAAAACACCTCAGAAAAATATTCCTTGAAAAGAACAGCAGTTACAGAACCATAACCAAGTGCAAATATGAGAAAACCCATATCTTTCCCACTCTTTCTGGGTATCTGGTTGAATATATGCTTTTTTCCAATAATTATATTTCAAGAATGATGCAGTGACAGTTTGTCAAAAAAACTACATGATTATTACTGCTATATGTTAATTTTGCAGAAATCCAAAGCAATATATATTCTGCAGGTAAAATTCCTAGCTTACACAAAGCAGCAAATCACATGAGACTCTAATAGTGCCATCAGTTTAGGTTTCCTTATCATATTGTATTTAAAATTCATATTATAGTGACACTGTTATAACAATGTCTCTGACATAATTTCTAGTTAACCAAACTTTAATTCTAAACAACATTCATGTATTATCACTCTTACACACCTAATTATAGTTAATTTGATAGAAGATAGTTTTTATTTTCCTAACGAGAATTGCGAAATAAGTTGAGGACAAAGGTTTAAATGGTTCACCCCAAAATTCAATGCAATAACTTTAAAATGGAAGTTAGAAAGATAAGTAAATGGGCTTGTATCACTGAGCACCCACATGCACTACGCAATAAATATTTCTGTGCTATAAAATAATATTTCTTATGGCTGATATAATTTATTTCTTAATCTGTGCCACAGAATTTCACAACTCAAGGTTTTACCATTCACATCCTGGTCTGTGTGAGCAAACTTCAGAATGTAGGCCAAACCTAGCTCAGCATCTATTTTTGTAAATGGAACTTACTATTAGAGTACAGCCACATCTATTTGTTTACATATTGCCTATAATAGTTTTTGTGCCTATAACAAGCAAGATTAAATCATTGTGACAGGTATCCTCTGGCTGGCAAAATCTAAAATATTTACTATCTGGTTCTTTACAGCAATACACTGTCAACCCTTACTGCCCTGGAAGAATGCAATATACAGCCTGTGCAGTAGCTGAGAAGCAATTTATTGAATAAAGTATTATCTGTATTTTATAGATAGGAAAGATTGAGATTCAGTAATATGCCAAAGGTCATGTTGCTTTTAGGTGACAAAGTATTTAAATCCAGATCTTACCAATGTAAATGTACTGGATTATGTACAAGGACACCATGAAGGTAGTAGTATCTCCATCAGTCTCAAACATGTACATGAAAATATTATAGATATCTTGGTTGTTAATATAGAGAAAATATTAAACATCCATAGAGCTTGACCACATATTCATTCATTCATTCAAAAATGGTACCAAGGGGCTGGGGATTTAGCTCGGTGGCAGAGCGCTTGCCTAGCATGCGCAAAGCCCTGAGTTCCGTCCTCAGCCCTGAAAAAGAAAAAGAAAAAAAAAATGGTAGCAAGAGCTGAACTCAGGGGCACTTAACTAACTCTCAGCCAAATCCCCAGCCCTTTTTCACATTTTATTTTGAGACAACGTCTCACTAAGTTGCTTAGGGTGTCACCAAGTTGTTCAGGTTCATCATCCTCCTCTGCCTCAGTCTCCCAAATCCCTGGGATTACAGGCCTGCACTACTATGCTCAGCCTCTCCTTTATTCTTCCACAAAATTGGTGTATTAACCATGCATGACTCTGCAATTATCGTCCCTCAAAATGAGATCTTCATCAAACCCATCCTCACCATTTTCTATCAAAGTATTTCTCTTCTAGATTCAACTTAAAAGATTAATTTATTTTATATTTTATTTATTTTGGAGATGAGGTCTCACTATGTTCCCCAGACTAGTCTTGAGTTCCTGGGCTCAAGTGAACCTCATATTTTAACCTCCCAAGTTGCTGGACCAAGCACAGAGCAATATACCTAGCTAAAAGCTATATTCTGTGGAGAGGGAGAGGTTCCAGGGGTGGAATCCATGGCCTTGTACGTGACAGGCAAGCATTCTAGCACTGAGCCACATCCCCAGCTTTCAAAAACCCATATACTTAATGACATTTTCTGATTTTATAATAAATATTCATTATTCTTTCCTGTTTGTTTCTATATAGCATGTTTTTGGAAACTCTGTTCAACATCTGTTTCATTCTACTTTCTTTTACTAATCTATTGCCATTTTCATTATATTATTATTTCATATTATATATATATAATTTTTTTTTTTTGGTGCCAGGGATTGAACTCAGATGCATAACCACTGAGCCACATCCTCAGCTCTTTTGTACCTTTTATTTTGAGATGTGGTCTAAGTTGTTTACAGCCTTGCTAAGTTCCTAAGGCTCACTTTGAACCTGCAATCCTCCTGCCTTAGCCTCCAGAGTTGCTGAGATTACGTGTGTGTCACCGTGCCCAGCTAAGAGACTATTTCTTTTTTCTTTGAGAGAGAAAGCGAAAGCAAGAGTCAACATTATTGTTTCACCTGGTTTTAGTTTGTGTATTTGGTGTTGGGGATCCAACTCAGGTTCTTGTGCATGCCAGGCAAGTGTTCGACTGCTGAGTTGCAGTTCCAGGCCCTAAGAAACTAGTTCTTTTTTTCTTTTTCTTTTCTTTCTTTCTTCTTTTTTTTTTTTTTTTGAGAGAGAGGGACAGTGAAAGAGAGAGAGAGAGAGAAAGAGAATGAATTTTATTTATTTTTTTTCATGTGACTTTTGTTGCTCAGACACTTCCATGTGTACGTGGTGCTAGAGTTTGAACCCGTGTACTCACGCATACCAGACAAGCACTGTAATCGCTGAGCTCCAGGCCCCCAGGAGATTATTTCTTATTCATACTTACATCCATCTCAACCTCCCTGATCCAGTATAAGGCATATCAAAGTTCCTCATAATAGTAATATCCACTACACTGGACCTCCCTGACATTGTACATCTAGTTCTGTTCTATGCTCCAATCTGTTGTTCATCATGCCAAGCTAGGTTGCCTCCAGTACATCTGTCTACTTTTCATAAAGGCAAAAGGAAAGCTAAAAACTATTTTAAATGAAATTAAATTTTCAATTACTAAAATGTTCCATAAGATATTCAACACATTAAATGTGAACTCTTCCTCTGTAACTTTAAAGGACTAATATTTCATCACGTTTATCAATATAATCTATTTCCCCATTTAATCTTTTTAAACTAAATTGGTCACATTCAAATTTTCTCACAAATAAACACAATGTTCCAAACTCAGCTATTGGCAGCAGAACATGTTCACAATGAATAACCCCCACTATCTTGGCAAGAATTAAATAATTAGTTAATTACAGTACAGTCTCCTATATCTGTTTTCAATGGGATAAGAGACAATCTGGATATATCCAAAAGCAAATGATCCATGAAAGGTATCTTGGGTTCTTTCTGCAAAGATGTCAGTCCTTCCTAAGGAAGCTTAGGTTCAGTTTTCTCCACCATGTGCATAATCTTTCTATGACAGTAAGAAAAATTCCATAGTGTGGGTTGTAATGAAAAGGCTGAACAGATCCTATTATACATGCTAGCAAAGAGAAAACCAGTAAGATGACGCTGGAAATTTTCAGGGACCAAAATTTTACAAAAAGATAAAGATGATAGTCCTTTCCATAAAAGAGATAGTTTGCTTTGGGGAGAATATGAAGTAACTTAAAAACGATAATGAACATCAGTTTTGTTTGTTTGTTTTTTGTGGTGCTGGGCACTGAATTCAAGACCTCTCACATGCGTGCAAGCTCTCTACTACTGAAGTACATCCCCAGCTCTTTTTATTTTCAGACAGAATCTCACTAAGTTGCCCAGTCTGACCTAAAAATTGCAATTCTCCTGCCTCAGCCTCCTGAGTAGCTGGGTGAAGAACATTATATCTTATAGGCAGTGATTCAAAATATTTTTTTGGGGGGGCTGAGGGTGTAGTTCAGTGGCAAGCAGAGTGCCTACTGAGCTTATTCAAACAAGGCTCTGAGTTCAATCTCCAGCACCAAAAACTAAAAATTAAAAATTTTTTTCTTTCATTTCTCAGTGCTACATCAAAAATTATGAGTTGACTACTAGAGGACTACTGCCATAAAACAAACATGCAACATGATTTGGACTTTAAGATTAAGTCATAAAGAAGCTGGAGCTCAGGTTACAGCGCTTGCCTGAAGTGTAAGGACGCAGGGTTGAACCCCAGCACCACATACACAATGAATTGTCAGAGCAACAAAAGCAACATGAAAAACTAAATAAAATTGATTCTCACTGTCCCTCTCTGTTTAAAAAAATAATGATATAATTTACGAAGTAGGAAGCTTGAAAGAAAGGTATGAGATTCTGGAACCCTAACCAAGAAAATGATAAACATAAATAAGTATAAATAAACATTGACTATATACAACAATTAACAATGTTATAGAATTAAATAAAAAGTAGAAATATCATATAACAGGGCTGGAGAGAGAGGTAACTTAGCAACTGAGCACTTGCCTAGTATGCATAAAAATCCAGATTCAATCCCCAGCACACATACACAACTAAGTGGAAGAAAAACAAAAACCAGATGAAAAAAATGATAAAAAAAATTTAATACCATCTTTCACGCTCACTGCCTCTTTAAAAAAATGCAGCTACATGTCTTAAGACTCATCTAAAATGCAACACCCTAAAAGTAAAAGAATAAATTTGTTCCAGACAAAATATCTCAAACCAATTTTCACATTTTAGCTAGCATTTTTAGATGACTTATGGTTTGAGATACTGTCAAGCAAAACAAACTTTTACACAAGAAGTATTACTGATTGGGCTGGAGAGGTGGCTCAGCAATTGGAGCTCTCTAGAACCTTTGGAATAGCAAATACTACACAAATGGGAATACCACAAGATGATTAGTCCATGGACTCCAGGACTAATCTAATTATTAAAACCACAAACAAAAATCAGTCTTTAGACTCCTTTAAAAGGGGGGGGGAGGAAGAGAATGAGAGAAAGAATTAAATTTATTTTTTCATCTGGCCTTTGTTTCTCTGACACTTAGTTGTATATGTTGTGCTGGGGTTCGAACCTGAATCCTTAAGGATGTCAGGCAAGTGCTCAAACTGCTGAACCACTGCTACAGCTCCTAGACTCCCATTTTTTTATATTTACTTTTTATAATTTTTTTATAATTTTTAAATTTATTTTTCTCCAGCCCTGGGCTGGAGCAGTTGCTCAGTGGTTGTAGTGCTTGCCTGTCATGTGCGGGGACCCAGGTTCAAACCCCAGCACCACATACACAATTAAGTGTCTGAGAATCAAAGGCCAGATGGAAAAATAAATAAAATTCTCTTTCTCTCTTAAAAAAAAAAAAAAAGAAAAAAACAAATTTCAGGCCAATAATGTGTTAGTACTTAAGTTGTGTATTTAGAGAACTTCTGCACAAAATACCTAACCTAATATAAACTATTACTGTGGGAATCTTGCCATTATAATTTTATATCTGGTTTGGGAGTGGGGTTTAGGAGTCATACAGTTCTGTACACCATCTATGCCACTTAGTTTTCTGTCTTTGGACAAGTTATTAAACTTTTTGAAGTCTTAAGTTACTCATCTAATTGAATTGTGTGAGAATTAAATACAATTAAGCACAAAAACTACCTGGAACATTGTCAGTATCAATGTCAGCTGCTATTATTTATTAAATGGGCAACAATATCCCTTTCCCACAGAATTTCCACAGTAAAATTATAACTATTCCTTAATTGCTTTTCAACATAAGTTTGGAAGAAATATTTCTAGAAAATTATTTAAGGAAATTATCCAGGGCTAGAGCTGTGGCTCAGTGGTTATGGTGCTTGTCTGGCATGCACAAGGATGTAGGTTCAAACCCCAGCACCACAAACACAACTAAATGTTGGAGCAACCAAAGCCACATGAAAAACTAAATAAAAATTGATGCTCTCTCTCTCTGTCCCTCTCTCTTTAAAAAAGAAAAAAAGCAATGGAAGGCTAACACAGCTTATGCACAAAGATTGTGACTGCAATGTTAATTAGATGATAAAAATTAGAGTGAACTCAAAATTTCAAAATAAGGGATAAAAATTACGTATATAGGGGCTGGAGCGGTGGCAGTTATGGTACTTGCCCGGCATGCACAAGTACATGGGCTCAAACCCCAGCACCCACGTACACAACTAAGTGCCAGAGCAACAAAGGCCATGTGAAAAACTCAATAAAGATTGATTCTAGGGGCTGGAGCGGTGGCTCAGCAGTGGCTCAGCGTTTTCGGCACTTGCCTGGCAAGCATGAGGACCCAGGTTCAAACCCCAGCACCACGTACACAACTAAGTGTTGGAGCAACGAAGGCCATGTGAAAAACTAAATAAAGTTGTTTCTCTCTTTCTCTGTCTCTCTCACTGTCCCTCTATATTTAAAAAAAATTTTTTTTATTCTGTCTCTCTCTTTCTCACTGTCCTCTATTTAAAAAAAAAAGAAAAATACAGAGTGCTTGCCTAGCATGTGCAAGGCCCCAAGTTCAGTCCTCAGCCCTAAAGATAAAAAAAAGTGTATAACCTGCAACCTGCAAATGAAACACTAGACAACAACAAAAAATATGGAAATCTACATTGCAATATGAAAGATGTCTATTTTATATCAAGTGAAAACGGCAAAACACACAATACACAGTGTAACTGAAACTCCATATGTGTTTAGGGAAAGTGGACTATGGAGCCAGGAGCAGTGGCACAAGCCTGTAATCCCAGCGACTCGGGAGGCTGAGGCAAAAGGATTCCAAGTTCAAAGTCAGCCTCAGCAACTTAGTGAGACCCCAAGCAACTTAGCAGGATCCTGCCTCAAAAACTAAAAAGTGAAGTGGGCTGGGGATGTGGCTCAGTGGTTAAAGACACCTGTGTTCAATCTCCTGTGCCCCCCCCAAAAAAAACAAAGTAAGGACACTAACAGAATATCAATCAAATTCAAACATGACACAAAGCTTGAAGGACCTTTATACAAGCAATGAAAATAATTTGGGGCCATTCTACCAAAAGCTTTATATAGATTGAATGCTATCCCTATAAAGATACCTATGTCGTTCTTTAAAGACATAGAAAAAGCAATTCTCAAATTCATTTGGAACAACAAGAAACCAAGAATTACCAAAGCACTACTAAGCAAGAAAGATGAAACAGGCGGTTTTGCCATTCCAGATCTAAAACTATACAACAGAGCCATAGTAACAAACACAGCATGGTACTGGTATCAAGACAGGGAAGAAGACCAATGGAATAGAATAGAAGACCCTGAAACAAATCCTCAAATCTTTAAACATCTGATTTTTGACAAAGGGGGACAAAATATTACATGGAGAAGTGACAGCCTCTTCAACAAATGGTGCTAGACAAACTGGTCTTCCACCTGCAGAAAGTTGAAATTAGACCCATATCTTTCTCCTTGCACAAGAATCAAATCAAAATGGATCAAGGAGCTTGGTATTAAAACAGCTACGTTGCAACTGATAGAAGACAAAATTGGTCCAACACTTCAACATTTGGGAGTAGGCAAAGACTTTCTCAACAGGTCTCCAAAAGTGAAGTAAGTAAAGTCAAAAATCAGTGAATGAGATGCCATAAAGCTAAAAAGCTTTTGTACTGCCAAGGAAACAATCAAAAGAATCAAGAGGTTTCCTACAGAAATGGAGAGAATCATGGACTATGATTCCTCAGACAAGGGTCTCATATCCAGAATCTATAAAATCCTCAAAAATGTCAACTACAAAAACACCAACAGCCCAATTGATAAATGGGCCAAAGAGCTCAATAGAGACTTCTCACCAGAGGACATTGATCAAGCCAATGAATACATGAGAAAATGCTCTAAATCACTAGTAATCAGAGAAATGCAAATGAAAACCACATTAAGATATCACCTTACACCAGTCAGAATGGCAAAGATGAAGAAAATAAACAATAATAGATGCTGGAGGGGCTGTGGAGAGATAGGCACACTAACACACT
>PVKS010027819.1:0-27110 GCA_004027875.1 Aplodontia rufa
CCCATCCCCTTCCCCCACCTATCCCCTCTCCTCCCCCCTACATATCTATGGTTGCCCTAGATTATGGGTTGCTATGTTTTTGCTGGAAGAACCCACATTCGTGACCCGATGTCTGACCTTGATATTCACCCCTCTGACTCTTTGCCAGTGGGATGACCAGAGTAAAGCTCCTTTGCAGGTCAGGAAGCCCTAGCCCATCTCTAGACTGACAGTTCCTCTACTGAGCTATCCACCGAGGTTTCTAAAGACTAATTTGGGAGTCTAACCACAGTTATTACCTTTAAAAATAAGATGAAACCAATGGAGGAAACCCACTGCGGGAGTCTCCAGTCACCCCCTTTTTCTCAGAGTTGCTGATGGTAACAGAGGAGTACGGCCGCCTGGCCCAGGCTGAGAAGTGAGACCACAGAGCAAGAGGAGGCTGAGCACTCCCCGGGAGGAAAGAGGCCCTCAGTCTCCAGGACCACCACCCACCTGCACTCTGCATTGTGGTTAAGCCCCCTGTGGAGACAGCCACAAGGCAGACAGCAGAGAAGGGACAAGGGGTGAGTGGAGTCAGGCACATCTCACCAAAGTGAAGACACACCCAGCATGGGGTAGCACCCCCAGACCAAAGCCACCGTGAGAAGCTGACGTGTCCGGATACAGCCTTACACCCCCTCGCCAGAGCAGACGGAAGAGGGTGACACATGAGGTGGCCGCACGCATGCCTCTTCAGTGGCCGTCAGTGACCGGGGCCTCTCACCCCAAGAAGCATCCCTAATTGCCCTCTGCTTTCCTGGGAGCCATTTCGGTCCATAAATACCCTGGGTAAGGCAAATCTGCGTTGTTGAGACAGACAACAGTTTAGTTTATCCTTCTGTCCCCTGCAGCATCAAGTTCCCTTTTCAAGGACTTCAATACAACAAAGCTGTGCAGAAAAAGACATAGCAAGCTCCAAGGAAAGATTCACGGTCAAGTTATAGCCCTACCCGAACTCCCAGAAACCCTGAGAACCTGAGCAAAACAGCACGTTCCAAGAAGTGGGCTCGGCTGCCTCCCCGGAGCAGGAAGGGGCTGGAGCATGTGTATACTCTAAGTCCTTGGTACAGTTGAGCATTCCAGTCTGAAAACCCCAAATCCGAAATACTCTAAAATCCAAAGCCTTTTGACACAAGTGAAAAATTACACGTCCAACTCCACATGATAGGTCACATTAAAATGTAGGTCCAGGGGGCTGGAACGGTGGCTTGGCGGTTAGGACACTTGCCCGGCATGCACAAGTACACGGGTTCAAACTCCAGCACCCATGTACACAACTAAATGTCAGAGCAACGAAGGCCATGTGAAAAACTCAACAAAAAATGATTCTGTCTCTTTCTCTCACTGTCCTTCTCTCTTTTAAAAAAAAAGTAGGTCTACTTAAAATATTGTCTGAAATGACCTTGGGGCCACGTGTTTAAGGTGTACATGGAACACAAATATATGTGGACCTGTGCCTGTCCTCAAAATCTGTCATTATGTATATGCAAATGTTCCAAAATTCGAAGCACTTATGGTCCCAAGTATTTCAGGGACCAGAAATACTGTACCTGAGCTCCCATGTTATTTGACAAAGTCTTTGCAGGGAGGAACACCTGGAGCCTCCAAGCCCAGCACAGGACCTGGCCATCGCTGGGGCTACATGCCTGAGAAGGGTCCCTGTGATTATAACATGGTAGAGGAGAGCTACAGGGAAGGAGCGTGAGGAAGGGGTATCAGGGCAAGGCCTTCAGGAAGAGGGAAGAGGACGGTGGAAAGCGCTGGGACCAGTGAGAAGACAAAGAGGAGATGAGATTCCTTTCTTCTTTTATCCCCAGATCACAGCTCTGTTTATTCTGAGATGCAACCAGCTGCAGCTCCAAAATAGATATGCTGAGAACCGCCTCTAATGACAGAGAAGCTTCTGCAGGAGCTGGCTTGGAACTGCCCCTGGAGGAGGAGATGCACCGAAGGGCTCTCCCCACTCCCACCTGCCCTTCCCCGCCTTCTCCAGCCCTCCCAGAGCTCCAGGGAGTGGAGCCTGGCCCTCTAGTCCCCCCCAGGCCCCAGAAAACCTGGTCCGCTGGTGCCTGACAGGGATGCCATGACCATGCAGGACAGGTGACTCCTTATCCGTGGACCTCAATCTCCTTGCCAAGCAACTTTTCTGAGAAGAGGGTTTGCTAAGCATCTGAGTTAACAGTTTGTGTGTTCAGTGCATAAGAAGGCACAAACTCACGCCAGGCGGAGTTAAACGGGTAGACTTCTCTCAAGAGCATTGCAAAGAGGCCAAGACTTGCAGTAGGGGAGATTGGACTCCACTCCAAATACAGGAGGAGCAGCTGGGGACTTAGAGCCAAGGGGCAGGGAGGGGGAATCGGGATGGACAGTTGCTAAGAGGACCTTGGTTAGGCAGCAATGGTAACAGGGCGAACTGGGCTTAACAGACCAAGGAAGAGGCCTAGGCAAGAAGAGGGCTCCAAGGAGCCTGGCTATGTTTGGGCAAGGAGGACGTCATTGTCAGTGGCCGGAAAGCAGAGAGAGCTCTTGCCCTCTCTCGCCCCATGTGAGAATCAGCCCTGATGGGTCCCCTACTGTCATGCAAAGGGAAAGGATGACCCAAGGCTACGTGGCAACTGGCAACGAGGACAGCATAGGTTTGGGCCCAATGAAGTGCCAAACCCATGTCCAGAGCAGGCCCAGAGGACCAAGTGGGCCCAGGAACTCTCCTTTAAAGTTCCAGAAAACCTGGCCTGTCCAGCAGCCTCCCTGAGTCTATTAGAGAGTCTCTCAGGCTGGGGCTGGGCAACTCCCAAAGCCAGAAAGCCACTTGGCTCCAGCTCAAGGAACAGATGACCCTTGACACTGTATATCTAAATGAGTCCATTCATGTCAGTTTGTGTACGTGTGTGTGTGTGTGCACGTGCACATAAACTATTAACTGCTGAAAGTCAACATTTAAAATGCATTGTAGTGTCTGTTGCCCTATTTTGGCATTCCTTTTTCTTCTTTTACAATCCAGAGAGTCTCCAAAAATGGAAGCAGTCCAGACCTTTCTAGAACTTTCTGTTCTCAGCACTGTCTACCTCCTCAAACTGAGCCTGCAAATGCCAGGCAAGCAGAGGATGTTCTCCCTCCCTTCTTGTTATCTCCTCTCTTTTCTGTTCCTTAGGCTACCTGACTGTCCTTTTGCATCCCCCCTGCCCCTGTCTCTGCCCATCAGTGCCCTGTCACATAGATGCACAAGCACACACACACACACACACACACACCACACACCCATAACATACTTGGAGCAGGCGCCTCAGGGTCAGGCTTCCCCCAGTCTCTATTCTGTGTGCTCGGATGTTTCGCTTGAGACTTCCTGTCTTCTCAGGGGACACAGGTTCAGTCACAGGAAATTTGCATATTGCAAAGACTGACCTGCACTGGAGTCCTGCGGAGGAAATACCTGCTTGGGAGTGGGACGTTAGCTGGTAGAGGTGTGTAGAAGCCATAGCCATGTCCAGATGCCTGCTCTGATCCTGCCCGCTGACCCTGTAGGGTTTGGGGCAGACCAGGATCTGGCTGGAGTAAAAACCTCCTGGATTTAATTGGGCGAAGACCACAAGAACCTTGAGCATCCAAAGCTGGAAGCTTAACGTTGCTGGGCAGACTGTGCTGTTTGTGTAGGAGAAAAACTAGGTTAGCATAAAAGGAAGTGGGGAAGCTGTCCACAGCCTTGTGCTCCCCACCTCCACCCCAAGAAGCTGGGGAAGAAGAGATGGAGAGGGGAGTTGGGAGCTGCTGGGGAGGCTGAACCCAGGGAAGCTGAACTGATTCTCAGGTTGGGCATGGGATGCAGTCCCTCAAAGCTTTGTGTCACTCCAAGACCACGGAGCTATGATTCTTTGGTTTTCAGAGTTCCTTCCAATCACAGGAAGTAGACTATAAGGAAGGTCATGTCCCTTTGACGAAGAAGCTGATTGGACTGCAGCATACGTGGCAGAGTAAAGAAGACCCAGGCTGGCCAGCCAGGGCTGACAACCAGGCTCCTAGTCTCAGCATCAGTGGAAATGCTTGGAAACAAGGCTTGATGGCCAGGCATGGTGGCGCATGTCTATAATCCCGGCAGCTCAGGAGGCTGAGACAGGAGGATCTCAAACAAAGCCAGCCTCAGCAACTTAGCGAGACCTTGTCTCAAAATAAAAAATAAAAAGGACTTAGTGGCTCAGTGCTTAAGTGCCCCTAGGTTTAATCCTTGGTAACAAAACAAAACAAAACAAAAAAGAAAAGAAAGAAAAAGAAACAAGTCACTTGGTGTCCTTCCTCAGGTCCTTCATCATTTTGCCCTATATCCAAGTCCTCTGAGGTTCAGTTTGGTGGCAAGAAGTCAAATTACCAACAACTACCTGATGACCCCATCACCAGGGTCATCTCAGGCCTTCCTAGTTTTAAGATGTGTGCCTTTTGCATTCAAGAGGGGACACAGGCTATTGACAATAAAACCTTAACACACATTTATTGTGTACTTGTAGTGTGCTAAAGACATATATTATGAACACATTTAATCCTCAAAGCAAAGCAAAGAGATAGGTACTGCTATTTTCCAGTCATGCTACATATGGGGAAACTGAGGCAGGACCAAGGAACTCTCTCAAGGCCATAGAGCTATGAAATGGCAGATCTGGCTCTTCCATCCTTTACCAGCATACCACACCATCTCCCAATACACAGGATGTCTGCATATTGTGGAGGAAAGCAAGAAGGGCTTGGGCAGCACTGTTCTTGCTAAATTGTTTCTTTTCCAACAACAACAGAAAAAAAAACCTGGGGAGATTAAGTTATGTGTTCTCGTCTCCAGTTTCCTTCTGCCTTCCCTCAGCCGTACTGGAGCTGAACTGCAGAGATTGTGGTGACGATCAATTCAACAAACACCTTTGAGTATCTATCCAGTGGGTGGACAAGAGAGAATACCAGGAAAGAATGATCCAGAAGCTTACATGCACGGCAGCGTGGTAAGCACAAGAGAGGCACGAGCAGGACTACATGTGGGGGACAATGCAAGTGAACACCATTAACCTTACCTCATGGGGAAGGGCGGAGCCTGAGCCCTGCCTCTAGGGGAGTGTAGGTTTGCACAGAAGAGAAGCGGGGTGGCGGAGCGGTCAGCAAAGTGGGAAATGAAGGTGTGCAAAGTGCTGAGGATTCCATCAGAAGCACCCGGCTTTGTAAAGGTGATGGTGACTACCCGTGGAATGAATTTGCAGGAAAAGACCTTGGGACAGCAGCTTGGTGGCCATGCACTGATTTTGGCAAGAATAGAGTCTCACCCAGAATGGGGGCCACACTGAAGAGAAAAAACAGAAGATGCCCCAAGTGGATTCCACAGGAGTCAGTGGATCAGAGGAAAAGCACTGGCCAATAGGAGGGGCCAGGGTGAGCCCCCTCATCAAGCTGGGAGAGGCTGGGCTGGAAAGTTCTGTGTGGGGCTGGGGCCATGCATGGAAGGGTAGAGAGAGCCGGTGAGTCAATGATGCTCCCTTCGCAGTAGCTCGAGAATTCATGGCATCTCCCACCCTGTCCCAGGCTCCTTTCTGCAAGTTCACCTCAGTACCATGAAGCTTTTCCTGAAACTTCAGTGGGACAGGCTCCTGCTCCTTCGCAGAGCATCGTGTTTATTATGAGCATGCTCAGGTCACTCTGTGGCTACGGGTTGCTCAGAACGGTGTGGAACACACTCCCCAGGGTTTCACGTGGCACCTGGGCATGTGGAGGAGGCTGTCGTTAACCGGGGGTGTGGAGCCTAATGCCCTCGCCCAAGACCCTGAGGTGTGCTCTGCAGGTTGTGGGTCCCTCCTTGGATGCCCGTGGGATGCACCTGCCAGCTCCTGTTGGGGGCAGGCAGGCCACAGCTCTGCCACTGACTAGCCGAGTCACACACTCACTGCCAACTCTTCTGGGCCTCGGCTTCTCCCCTCTAACTTGGAATTGATGGTGCAGTCGTTGCAGAGTGGTGAGGACTCAGAGCCCACACTCATTTCCCACTTCGCTGACCTCTCCACCACCCCGCTTCTCTTCTGTGCAAACCTTCCCTCCCCTAGAGGCAGGGCTCAGGCTCCGCCCTTCCCCATGAGGTAAGGTTAACGGTGCTCACTTGCATTGTCCCCCACGTGTAATTCTGTGCGTGCCTCTCTTGTGCTTACCATGCTGCCGTGCATGTAAGTTTCTGGATCATTCTTTCCTGGAGAGCACCAGGCCCCAGGACTCTTGGCAGCATGCAGGCGCCCACCCAACAGATGGCCGCTGTGCGTGCACGAGGAGCTGGGAGCAGGCAACCACTGGGCTCTCTAATCTTAGCCCTGCAGTGACCTGGCTATTTCCTCACTTCCTCCTCTGCAACACAAGAGAGAGTAATCGTGACCCACAGCACTGGGGGTGGTGAAATGACCAGCAAGAGATGTCCCAGAGATGCTAAATGTCAGCACCAGCTCAGCACAGGGCAGGCACTTCTGAGGCTTCAGGCAAGAGTCATCACACCGCCCACCCCAGACACAGGCCCAGGGGACACCTTGGACCTCTGCCTTGCTCAGAGGACATCTGTGACGAGAACGGCTGGGGTTGGCTACAGGAGCTCTGTGGGGTTGGAAGAAGGGCCAGGCTAGATCCCAATCAGAGTCACAGAGGACCTGAGCGGAGAGAGCAGTCAGAGGTCACTCTGGTCACACTTCAGCCCAGCAACCCCTCTTGGCCACCTTCGGCTTGAATTTTTTTAGTGACAAGGGGGACTCAACATTCCTGCAGCCCATTCCATGGCTCCGAGCGCTGATGTTTGGGAAGCCTTCCCGAGAAAGTCCAGCACACTTTCCTGTAACTTCCTGGGTGTACCTTGTGGACCCCCACATCTCGCTGCCACCCATCGCCCTTAAGCTACTAGGAAACAGCTCATCTGCTTCTCTGGGTTTTTTCAGTCCAAATTGCCTCAAAGAGTTCTCATGGATGTCCTCTTCAGGTCCTTCACTATCACTGTCACTGCCCCAAAGCCTTTCCAGCGGGTTCAAGAGGACCCTTCAGAACTGGGCCCAAGGCTACAGAAGTGCTAGGGCCTTACAGAATGAGCTGACCCTTGTCCGAGACCCCACCCTACTCAGGGCCACCACTGAGCTTTCTCCACTGTCCACCATGAGCGGGGCAGAAGTTGGTGCTATTCCAGGAGAACCTGCAGGGTGAGCCGATATCACAAGAATTCCCAGCCCACTCTGGCCATATGGGCACCTCAGGTATCCTTGCCACCAAGAACTGGGACAACGCTCCTGACCACGACAATGCAGAACTTACTGAGCCTCTCACTTGCACCCAGTGGCTCTAGGCCTCACCTGACACCTGTCAGCCCACACACTGATGCACTCGCACCCTGGCCTTCCAAGGTACGTTGAAAGATGGCCAGTAGAAGACTTGGCGGGCTGGGTCCCCCTCCAGTGTGGGTCAGGGTGCTTGGAAGCGGCTTTGGACAAGGCCAAAACGACTCAAGGAAGCATGGGTGGGGACAGGTGGGCTGGGGGTTCTTGGTTTGCCACAGGCTGCACGCTGTCGGGGAAGGAGGGGTGGGTGGGGACAGGTGCAGAGGACAGCATGAACAGGCTGACAGGTCCCTGGAGCATGCAACCATCCAGCCCTACTCAGTCAGGACAGGGGAGTAGCGGGGTGGTGGACATTGCCACCTGCGTCTCCCCAGGATGAAGAAATGACACATACCCCCCATGCTGACAGGGAGCTGCCCATGAATCATACCCCGGAAGTGGAAGGGGAGAAGGTTGGCCCAGGGGAGGGCAGGAGAGGGGAGGAGACAGGGTTGACCCACGACGAGGAGGAGACTCCTGGCCTCCAAGGTGGCCAACTGGGTCAGCAAAATCATCAGAGGCCCAGAGCCAGAACTGGATTAGGACAGGCTGCCAGGGATTGGTCAGAAATTTGTATGCATAAAAGAAGTTGCAAGTGACATCCAGGCTGCCCCTCCTGAACGCAGACCCAGTCGGGTTAGTAAGCCATGAGCACTCTCAGTGTGGGCCTTCAAAACACACAGACTGCTTTTTCTTGACACAATGGGAGGGTGAGGCAGCAGGGGGTGACAGGCTCCAGCCCCATCAGTGCAGGCACAGAGGCCCAGGACAATGCACCAGAGCAGCCCTGGAAATGCAGGGCAGCTGGGCTCACCCAGTGCCAAGGCAGAGGGTCCTTCCAGCCTCAGTACAGCTTCCCACTTTTACAAAGAAGGTGGGTGCCCTTGAGCCCCCACCTATGGTCCCACCAGTGTCAGAAAGAGTTGAGGCTATGCCTCTCCCAGACCAGGGCTCTTCTGCCTATAAAAAAATCAAACTCTACCTGCCCTTTCCCCTGTCACCTCCCTACAATTTGAAAGACCAAAAATTTGTATTTAGAGAACAACTAAGTCTCCTTCTTCATGCTGTCATCTGGAAGAAGATGTCCCCAAATCGAGACCCAGAGGGCAAGGGAAATGCAGTCTTCACCCTCACACTCCACCCAGCTCATCAAGATATACTAGTGCCTTTCACACCCTTCTGTTTCTCAATCCCCGCCTGTACTGTGTCATTGGGTCACAGCATTCTGGACATAGTGCTGGGAAAGTCCTGTCCCCTCACTGCCCCTGCCCCTTAGGAGTTAATTGCCCCAGTTCCTTCTACCTGATCAGGGAACCAGATAGCTCACAGGCCAGATAGTGGGAGGGGTGGGAGGAGACAGGTCCCTGAGGACCATCTGTCAGGCTGTTCTGGTCACTGTGACCTCTCCCTGCCTTTCCTGACCTCTGAGCAGGCCCAGCCTTCCAAGAGCACCTTCCATCTTGGGAGCATTTCCAGAGCTGCAGTGTGGATGCTGGAAAAAACATAACAAAAAGTCTTAATCACAACCAAGTGGCACAGAGGAAACCTCCGGGTGTCAGAAATGGGACTCAAATTCAGGGCAACGAAGCTGGGGAGGTCATAAGGGTATTAGAGGATCCTGAGCCAGGAGCTGGGGCTGGGGACTAATGCTCACGCAAAGTGGTGGCATCAGACTTCAGATCCTTGTGAAGCAGGGATGGAACACAGAGAACAAACAGATGCCCTCACTCAAAGACAGACTCTAGAACCGCTGATTGCCAGCTCTCTCACATGAGGAAGCCTGACCTTGGCTGGGACCCAGTTAAAAAAAGAACGAAAGAAGAAAATTAAAAACCAAAACCTGTGCCATTCTACTCAGGTGCAGTGGAAATTCCAATCCAAGTGACTGAAACAGAAACTAAACCAGAAAGTGGAACAAATGACTCAAGCAGGAGGACAAGCATAACTCTGCAGGACAGTTGCACAATCAGAAATACACGAATAGTTCACTCCCTCCCATGTCCACACTCACAATCCACACGTGACATCAGCCAATCCTGAGGAGGGGGCAGCAGGCACAGACCAGATTAGAAAATCAAGAACTGGGGTGAATAGAGGGGCTGGAGATGCAGCTCAGTGGTAAAGCACTTGCCCTGCAAGAGCAAGACCCTGGGTTCCATCCCCATGTCACGTGCATGAACACACGCATGTAATCTGCACTATTTAAACAAAGTGTGCAAAGTCCAAAATAGTAATGCTAATGGCTAAACTGGGGAGTGAGAATGTTAAAACGAAGGCCACACTGAAATACCGGTTGATTGTACCTTAGAAGATGGGAGGAGAAAGATTCAATGCATCACCAAGCCATTCCACTATGAGGAGGAGGAGCATGTGACTAACAAATGCTTAGACTTCCAATTCAAGTCCATGTTAAAAATTATAGAAACTACCAAGAACCATAATCTATAACTTCTAAAGCAGTAGGGTGCAAGAGGAGGGAATAACAAGCTCTCAATCAATCCAATAAAAGTAAGAGCATGGGGAAAGGCGAATGTGAAACGCAGCTAACAGAAAATGCAAAGTAACAGTAGCGATATACTAAAGATTCAAGAAGGTGTCTTAGTCTGTTTTGTGCTGCTGTAACAGAACACCCGAGACTGGGTCATTTAGAAAGAACAGAGACTGGGAAGTCCAAAATAAAGCGCACAAGTCTGGCATGGGCCTCTTGCCGTCAGGCTGGCGGAAGGCAGAGGGCGAGGTGGCTAGCTGCACGGGAGCAGCTACTGGAAGCCCTTTTGAAAGGGCCTTAAACACATTAGCCAGGGAGTAGCCCCTCTCACCCAACTGCTTCTTAAAGAGCCCATCCTTAATATTGTCACATTGGTGACATACCTGTATTATGCAAGAGACACATTCAATCACGTATCAGAATTTTAAAAAATAAATAAAGCTTAAATTTCCTGTTAAAAGACAAAGACCATCAGATTTAGTTTTTTAAAAATATGCATTACATATGAATCAAATTAAATATAGATCTTATAGGAACTAAACCTAAACTTTTAAGACAAAACAGTTGAAATAAGGAGGTAGAAAAATATAAACCAATTACTAAAGGAAAGGGATTGATACGTAAAGTAACCATTGAGCTAGATTTGAAGAAAAACATTAAAAATATGATTTTGAGAAACTGTGATACTAAAAAGGAAAAATTCACAAAGAAGTTACAATCACAAACTTATATGCACCAAAACACAAAGAATTAAAAATACAAAGCAAATGTCAACACAAAATGCAAAAAAAAAAAAAAAAATTGCTCCTTTCTCCTTCAGAACTTGATAGCTTGATTTGGCCAGAGCTCTGCAGAGCTGTGCTGTGTTCAGTTCAGCTGAATCTTCCATACTGAGCTGTGTCCTTAGCCCTGCGCACCCCTGCTGGAATTCAGATGGTTCTGGGCTATCGATGAACGAGCAGAGCTGAGGGGGAACATGCAAGCTGGCGGAGAAAACCTGACAGCTGCTGTTTCAGAGGCTGTGCAGCATCTTGTGCAGGTGCAGCTAAGCCCAATGGAGTGGGCTTAGTTACCCCAACTGCTATAAGTAACCCGAAAAACTAAGCTTCAAAGATATTAAGTCACTTTGCAGAGGTTGCATCATAGGTGAGCCACAAAGTCTGAATTCAGACCATCTGTTGTCCTCTTCATGAAGCCAGGTGCCATTTTCACCTGGCCTTCTTGTATAACTTGCAAAACCATGCCTGGCGCAGCATTTGGTAAACAGAGAGGAAGGAAGACAGGCACTCCGCTCCCACCCCATGCCTTCCATTCCGCCAGAGCACTACTCAACTTATCCTGCTTGTTGTAAGAAGGTATTTCTTTACCCAGCTCTCCCCTCCACCAGAGGCTCCTCCTCCCTCCAGCCCGTTTCCTGGCCACACCCCCTCCCTCATCCAGAGGTAGCAAAGGGAAAAGGAGGCCAGACTCGTGGCACTGTGAGCCAGCATCAACGGGCTCTCACAAACACAGCCAATCTTACGGGCTGGTGGTTGGGAAATGGCTCCCCGATGTTGGTGAGGAAGAAGTCAGGCCAGAGGCTGCCTGACGCACTGGGGATCTGGGAGGAAAGGAGGTTTCCATTCCTCTCTGTGGTTGGCTGCTAGTTTCCCCTTCCTCTCCACATGTCCATGAGCAGATGTCTGGAAGTGAAGGGAGGAAGATGAGGTAGTGAAATACCAACTCAAAGGGCCTTGGAACTACTTGGGTGGTGAGAAAAGTCTCGGGGACAGAAGTGTCAGGATTTTTAGCTGGAGCTATTTCTTTCTACTTTTCATTTTGAAATAATTATAGACTCCCAGGAAGTTGCACCAAGAGCAGAGTCCAGTTCTCATGATCCATCTTCCCCTAATAGTGACATCTTGTACTATCACATCAAAACCACTCTGACCAGATCACAGACCTTAACCCATTTTCACATGAATTCATCTGTGTGTGTGTGTACACGCACGTGCACCTATGCAAGTAGTTTTGTGCAATTTCATTTCACGTGTGAACTCATGTAACCACCACCTCAGTCAGGAGATGTGACTGTTCCATCACTGTGAACGGACACCCTTGGCTGGTCACACTCAGTCCCTCATCTCTGCAATTACTAATTTGCTCACCTTCTCTACAGGATTGTCCATTTAAGAATGTTAATAAGGGTAAATCTAGGGGGTAAACAGAATATAAATATATTATATTGTTTCATTGGAAAAATAAAAAAGAATGTTAATAAGTGAAATCATGTAGCATCTAATATTTCAAGATTGGTTTTCTTCCACTCCATAAAATGCACTTGACATTCATTGAGGTTGTTGTATGGTTCGATGGTTCAATTCTTTTCATTGCTGAGTAGTATTTTATTGTATGGATATACCAGTCACCTACTAAAGGACATTTAGGTTGCTTCCATTTTTAAAAATTTGCTATTGATGGTAACTCTTCAAGAGCATTACCTTTTCTGAGAAGTCTTTATGTTAAGATGCTCCCCATAAGCCTTTACATGTCCTTTGCTCTGTATCCCCAACTCTGACCCAGTACCCAGCATGGTCATTGTGAAATCGCTAAATCAATAGCAAAGCCATCATCACAGTCATTTTGAAATATAGGCTCCCCCTCCTCCTGATCACAACACTTTGTTGGAGGCAACATCTTCAGTGGGGTGAGGTGGCCATCAGTGAATGGGTGGCATCCTCTAACTTGGTCCACCCTGTAAGTGCAACGGAGATGAGAATGCCCATAGGCCCTCAGGTGGCTCCAAGGTTTTGCTATTAGAGATAATAATATAACGAGTCTCTTAGTACAAAAGTAGAATTACTGAGTCAAAAGTCACAAAATCTTTTCTATTTCTTAATTTACAGTAACAAGGTGCTTTTCAGGAAGGGAGATGAATTCATTTTCTACTGTTGCTGTGACAAATCACCACGGATTTGATGTCTTATAGTTCTCGAGGTCAGAAGACACTAAAAGGAAGGTGTTCCTACTGCAGCATTTGGAGGAGGCCCTTTTCCTCCCTGGATGCCTCAGCTTATGGTCACTTCTTGCATCTTCGAAGACATCAGGGAACATCTCCCCACCTGCCCCCTGCTCTGGTCCTCACATCACCTTCCGTTACTCTGACCCTCTCACCTTCCTCTTATGAGGAATCCTTACATTAGGTCCAGCTGAAAAATGCAGGACAATCTCCCACCTCAAGACCCTTAGCTTAATCTGATCTTTAGTCTCTTTTCCCATTTGGTAACCTATTCAGAAATTCTGGAAAGAGGATGTAGAAATCTTGGGGACACTCCCAGCAGTGTATTAACGCATAAAGAGTCCTTTTGAGGAAGAACAAGGTAGAGTCTGCAGAGTGAAGAGGAAGACTCAAAGCCAGCTGTGCACTCCAAGAACATCATCCATGTAAGGAGGAGGCAAGGTGGTTTTTGAATGTCAAATGTAAGTCATGAAATACAAAAATCCTCTTTGAGAATCAGGGGTGAGTCTATGGAAATTTCCTGACACTGACACTGGGTTCAGCCCATCAAAGGTGGAACCAGGAGCAAAAACATGAACTGTTCTGTGACGTCCTACAAACAGGCCAACATGAGCAGGAGGGCAAGCATGGTCACCTCTTTCCTGAAGTCACTTTTGTCAAACACTGCCGCGGTATGCCAGACAGCAAGCAATGCGTAACTGACTCATTGATGGCTACCGCATAGTTGCTACCCAGTCTTCCTGCAAAGTGTCACTGGGCCCTCAGGAGTAACAAGGCAGGACCAATTTCGAAGCACTTTCAATGTCACCATTTTCCAAATTTGACATTCCTCCCAACAGTCTTATGTACCTGTATCTGCGAATCATTGTCTGCCACACAACCTACCAAAGCTTGCAAATTTATTGCAGGGGACCTCAACTGTGTCACTCCCTGGCAATGCCTCCTCCCTGTGCTTCAGAGAAGGTCGCCCACTTTCTTCGTAGGAGTGATTGCTCCTCTCGTGCCCACCTCATACTTCCGGTGGAAGCTGTCCATCACGGGGCAGCATCTCTTCTACCTCCTCATTCTGGTCTGGACACAGGCTGGGACACACCAGGCAAACAGCACCTCTCCCTCCTGGCCGTGTCTTAGCCAAACCCTCCAGAAGTCTTCTCTGGCATTTTTGAAATGTTAGCTTCAGAAAAGAAGGTTCTTAGTGATAGGGCTGGGGCTGACAGCTTGGACATAGTGAGCAGCCATGTCCTTTGCAAACGGCAGATGCTGTTCTGAAAGAATAAAGTCAATGTGTAGCGAGAGCCCAAGAAATGAGAGCCAGAGAAGGACAGGCAGAGGTGCAGATGCAGAGATGCCTGGCCATGTCTAAGTCCCTCATTCCAGTCCTCTTTGGGTTCAGCTGCTGGGATCTTTGCATATACAAGCCAGCAAATCCCTTCTTTGGGGTGTCTGACACCTGCGTCTAAGAGTACTAAGACAATCAGCATGCATTGATGCCTTTCTTTTCTTGCTTCCTCTTCTATAGTAGGCCCTTTACTGTTGATGCTGAATTTCCTCCGCTCTTACAAAGCCATGAGCAGCCGTTCACAGTCAGGTGTAAGGGACAGAGGAGGTTTGATGAGTTGGCACCCTGGGCATCTCACCTTAAGCAGAATCCCCTTAGAACAACTCTGCCACGCTGATGCCTCTTTGGGTCTTGGGCGTATGTGTAAGACAGAGAGAACACACGTGCGTGAATGAGTTAGAGGCTGTGGGCACTCATACTCCCAAGCTAAGAAAGGGGAAGGAGAGAAAACACAGCCGTTCCAGGCAACGGGCACTGCATTTGGGGTGTCCAGGCAAGCAGGAGCACTTTCTTGGACAGAGCATGCTGGCCCCCAAAGCCAAGGTGAGTCACAGCTTCGCCATGGTGACTCCAGCTGTCCTCCCAACCCTGTCATGGGTGTCTGGCGAAGCTCAGTCTCAGCATTGACAGTCCCACCAAGGCACAGCTCGTGGAAAATCTGCAGTATAGTCTTTCTGGGTTTCCCTCATCATGGGTGCTAAATAAATATTTGGGATTCATTTAGGAAAAAATGTTTATTTTGCCAAATAAATATATTTGGAATGAAATGCTCTTTAACCCAGGCAGGCAGTCTTAGGAACATGCTGCTCTCTGCTTCTGTGTTCTTGAAGTGACTAACGGAGTCCTCTAGCTTAGGAGGAGACACCATACTTCTTATTTATTGCTTTTTATTGTTCTTATTGTAGAAAATGTTACTGTCCTTGTTCTAGAAATCATCCTCTTGAGTTTAGAAAACACTCAAACAAAAGTTCCTATCCTAGCTGATCCTTGGGGGAGAAGGCAGGTTTGCAAGTGTGAACTGGCCCAGATGACCCCCAGCCCCCCAAAACATGAAGCACATCCTGCTCTTGCTGCAACAGGAGAAGGTATTTACAACAGGAGAAGGGGGGCTCTTCCTCCCTGTTGTTTTTGTTTTTGACCGCTGCTTGCCTTCCACGCATCATGCATACACCAGAGACCAGGAATCCTATATGTGAGTAGGTGGGTGGGAAAAGCTTTCTGGCAGCTTACCAAGGTCCATGTTTAATGGGGTTGGGGAGACACTGCCTTACTAAGCACGGTGAAGGCTGCAAGGGCCCAGGCTAGCCCAGCTCCAGGGACAGAGGGAGCCTGGAGGGAGGGGAGAGGAGAGGCAGCCCCACCCACAGGCCCTGAGTCACCCAGACCCGCCCCATAGAGCCCCTGCTGTCAGCTCCCAGCCCAGAGGAAGTGCAGCCTGAAGAGCAGACTGAGTCATATTTATTGAAGAGACCCTGGGAACAAAAGCTGTAGACAGTGCCTGTGGGGGGTATGGCGTTGGAACTGCTTTCACCACCCCATTAGCGCTGTTTCCCGGGCCTCCAGTGGCTGGGCTCCGTGGGATGTGGTTGACGAAAATCAAACACAAGCTCCACCTTCACATCGCCCTTTGGCAGGTGGCTTTAACCCCACAGAACCAGGTGTGCCCTGAGACTGGCTTACTACTGATGTTTTGCATGTGACATCTCCCCATAGAATAAGTCTATGTTTTATTCAAAAGATAATGTTCCTGAAATTACCCTGGAAACTGTGAAGTGTTGATAATTTAAAGTTCTAAATGGGAAAGAGTCGTTGGCAGCACGATTACGCTGCTTATTGTAACAGATCTTTTCCCAGACCCAATTCCAGCCTCAGGTAGAATCCCGCTGGGACAAGAAGAGGGACTGAAGGCGACAGATTTGGGGTCCAGACAAATGCTGCCTCTACACTGCAGCAGGACCTTGGGCCAGCCACTTGCCTGTGGTCTTGCATTTGTATTTTTATTTGAAAAGGAAAAGGAACACTTCCACAATTCCAAATCAACCCTTATGGATAGCGGGGGGGGGGGCCTGTTTGCTCACCTGCGCATAAAGGGATTGCATTGGGTAATTGCCAAGGTCTTTTCCTGCTTGATGGTACTACTCACCAAGTACCTATATCTTTTAAAAGTCAGTTTTAGGGGCTGGAGCGGTGGCTCGGTGGTTACTGTGCTTGCCTAGCATGTGCAAGGATGCTGATTCGAACCCTAGTACCATGTACACAACTGAGTGTCAAGAGCAAAGAAAGCCACATGAGAAAATGAATAAAATTGATTCTGTCCCTCTCTCTCTCTCTCTTTGTCTTTGTCCCTCTCAAGAAAAAGTTACTTATAAGGTAGCACACAGCTGATCCTTGGACTACACCAATCCTTCTTCGGCTTTCCAATGAAGCAGGAGTGCCTAGCTTTGTAACAGGTCTGTCCATCTCCCCCTTCCCTGGAAGTCATGGGTTGGAGGATTGGTAGCAGCCAAGTCCCTGAGTGAAGCTGCACCCCTCTTCCTGAGGGCTTTGTGTATATATATATATATATATATATATATATATATATATATATATAATTTTTTTTTTTTTTTTTTAGGGCTAAGGATTGAACTCGGGACCTTGCGCATGCTAGGCAAGCGCTTTGCCACTGAGCTAAATCCCCAACCCCCTGAGGGCTTTAAAATAGATCTTTCAGGCAAAGCCCGAGCCTGGAGCGCTTCTGACATCCTGCATTTTACCTGTTAGGATTCTCTGTCCTAAGAAAAACCTCCCAGCTGCCTGGAAGTCTCGGGGGTTCTCTGGGCTCTTTGTGCATCCTCAGCCAGACTCCAACCTCCAAGATTCAATAACATCCAAATTCTATGTTTCTCACACCTTTGTTTGCCAGTATAAATCACTTCTTCTGCGTACTTCAATGCCTCTGGCTTCAGGTACCATTCATTTGTGAATTCAACTTTTGCTCAGGCCTCTGCTAAACCTTACCACCATGGAAGCCTCTACGCCGTGAACTGCAGACTCTGCAGTCATGCCTTGGGCATGTTCCGACTCATTCGTTTTCCTCCCTGAAAGGACAGAACGATGTTCATTCCCAAGCCAGAATGAAGAAGAAGCCTCTAGCAAGTTTCTGGAGTGAGGTTTTCACCAGGTGATAGCCAGTCACCTTGGTCATGGGATCCCAGGGAGCAGCAGTGAAGTCTTGCTGGGATCTATTGTGACAGCCACAGGATAGATACTGTTCAAATAATGTTCAAATAAATTTAAAGGGGCTTTAGATATTTTAGACTCTTTGTCTCTTATACAGGTAAAAAAAAAAAAAAACCAGGATCAGATTTGTCCAAGAAAATTCTTCTAAACTTTGTAAAACATGAACTGTGTAAAGGATATTGGTGCACATCACCTCCTTTGAGCCTTATGGCCACTTGGTGCATCCGACAAGCCAGGGGCTCACAGCCCCACTTCTCAGGTGAATGAAAAGGATCTCAGGGACGTCAAGCATAGGACCCAAGAGCAGAGCGGCTCATGGCAGAGCCAGAGCTGAGCATGTGATCACTGCACTGAGCTCAGAAACCTGGCCTTAGCTGGAGGCAAAAACAAGGGGGTGGAGAGGGAAGGAGGGGAGGGGATATTTTAGAAGTTTGCCAACTGAAATAAAAAAGTTCACCCACTGTGTGCCATGTATTCTGCTGAGTTATTTCTATTTATTACTTCATTTAACTATCATCATAGCCCTGTGAGGCAAATATTTCAATTCCCTTAGAATATTAAGACTTAGGTTAGAGAAACATGACCTAAATTACATAGTCAGGAAAAAAAAAAAAAAAGACCTGCGGTTGGAACACACATCTTCAGATTCAGACTCTGGCTTCACACCAGGGGACACCCAGGAATCCCTGGGGAAGTCACAACACTCCAGTTGTTAATCAGGTGGGCTCAGGTGCACAGGTCTGGGCTGGGGTGCACATGAATTGAGGGAAAGGGAAAGGGAAGGACATGCTAGATCCAGGGAGTTGGTGCTGTCGTGCAGCACACAGAAGCTTCCGAAAGTCAGACACTGGGCACTGGGAGAGCAGGAGAGCCACCAGGAGAGGCCAGGACAGTGCCAGAGCACTGAAGTACCACCTCCAAGAGGAGCAGCCACTGTGAACAAGGCGGCAGGGGTGGAGGGATGAAGGCTTGGTGCAGGGCAGGGCTGCGTGGGAGCAGAGGATTCTGCAAGCTGCCCTGCCCGCATCACAAGCATCCTGAGAACAAGTGCGAGCAGAGAGATCCGGCCCTTCAAGAACCACCTACCCAGCCGCCCCCACAAAGACATTACCCAATGCCAAGTAAAAGCCAAACAGCAAGCAACTCGGGCCCCCGGAAGATGAGCACTATCTCTGGAGCATAATGCTGGCCACCTCTGACGGTTACCTTCCTCGAGTTGCAGAAAGAAACCAGGGAACTGTTCTTATTGTTTGCGGTGCTCCAAGTACAATGCTGGGAGGTGTGATCACACTTCCCTTACTGGTTGCTAAGCACACTGTTGCTAGGCAACAGCACTGAGATGATGCTCTAAGCTGAGGTTCTAGAGGGTGTGCACGTTGCAGCGTGCATGCTGGAGAGGAGATGGAAAGTGAACTGGTAGGAAAAGTAGCCTCATTGACTTTGCTCGGACCCAGGAGCCTTGGCTGTTTACAAGTGTCCCATCTTGCAGACGGAACACAAGTCCCATCTTGCAGACGGAACACAATAGCGATCACAGAACTTCTGAATGATCAGAGTTGAATGAAGAAACTTTTGAGCATTCACAGTGTAGGAAAAGGGCCAGGTTCTTCTTAAAACTAGCTCCCCAACAGCATGACTTTCCAGTAGAGAGTTTCGGGTGTCCATGCTCACTGGTTTTTAACCTCTGCCATCTTTCTTTCTTTCTTTTTTTCCCCATATGTTACGCAGTCCTTACTTTATCTACAGACCTTTTAAATCTGACTTGGAAGGAAAAGCATCTTCACTTTGTGAAACTTGACACTTTTGCTAAGATGTGATGTTCCAGAAGCAAGCAGAAGGGTCTCTCCATCTCTGTGGGCATCTAAACAGACAGCAGCTTACTGGAAGAACATCCCTGAAAGAGAAGGGGGAGGGGCCACAGGAAGAGAGAGACAAAGGCTTGGGGTGGGGAATAAAGGCTGTGCTCTGAAAAGATGGGGTGAAGTCAGCGTAACTGGATGAAAATATAGAAGAACGCTCTGGGCGGAATTAGGACCCACACAATCCACACGCACAACGCAGGACCTCCACATGCGGCTGCACAGGGAGATGGAACCTTCACGAAGTGCACAGGATAGCAGGAGTTCATTTGGGTGGTCCTTTCTCCAGTCTGACTGGAGTCTTAATAAGGAGATCAGGACACAGACAGACAGAGGGAAACCACGGAAAGTCTGAGGGGAAAGACAACCACCTTCCAGCTAAGGAGAGAGGTCTTAGAAGGAAGCAGACCTGCTGACACCTTGACTTTGAACTTCCAGTCTCCAGGACTGGGAGAAAATAAAGGTCTGCCATTGAAGCCACCATCTGGTCTGGTACAGTGCTATGGTCTGGTGCTGAGCTGACTAATAGAGGAATGAGGAGGACGAGGCTGGGAGAATGGGCCAGAGGCGAATGGCAGAAGAGTAGTGGTCATAAATGTCAGACTCAGGAATTCAAACATGAAGGGATTTGTAGATGCATTTTACTTATTAAACTTAATGATCAAAAAATATTGCAAAACAGAAAGCTCACTTGGAGAGAGGAAGACAGGAGCCCAGAGTGGCAGGTACTGCTACCAGCAGCTGAAAGGCTGTGGTGTTATGTCTGCTGCTGGCTGTGACTTTTCAAGATGGTAACAACATCATTCATCCAGAACCGGAGAGTCACAGAGGCATCCAGGCCACCACCTCGAGTGATGAAGTGAAGCCCAGATCAAAGGATAAGCAGGCAGCCCCTGCCTGTGAGGACGGCCATGGGAACACCACCATCCTGGGCTACTGCACAGGGCATATGCAGCCCAGAGATTGTGAGAGCCTGGCTCGGGAAGAGGAAGAGCCTTCTAGCAGTAAGAAGCATCCAATAACGAAATGAGTGCCTGGGACAAAACCCATCTATAACAGGCACCAGAGGAAAATAACACCTCTCCCCTAAATGAACTTCCACTAGCTGACTTCGAGTGCCCCCTGCCCCCAAACGCTGTGTTCACTGGACACATCCAGCCCTTTGTGACGCTCCCTTTCTCTGGGATGAGAGGAGACTCTACGCTACTTTATTCCAAGGTGGTGTGGAGCAGAAAACAAAGATTTCCAGAATAGACTAAAAATAAGGCCCCACAGCCTCTTTCTCAGGCTCCTTCATCAGCAAATGGGACACACACTGGTGCTCCCAGGGGCAAAGTTCCTCCAACACCCACCACAGTCTTGAGCGCCCAGACCTCCTGCCGAATCAGGCCCTCCTTATTGCAGAGAACTGTACTTCACCCGGTGTGGAATGGAGTTCTAGAAGATATATGGAAAACGGAGTGCATGCACGCTGCCCGAGTCGCTAGACAGAGGTGAGAACAGGTTTAAAACTGGGCCAGGCTGTCTTGAGGGCTCACTGGAGGACTGAGGGAGGAGGTGCCTGCTGCGGCCACAGAGAGTCATTGTGGGTCTCGAAATCTGACCAGACCAGCGATGGCCAGGAAGCCTCACAGAGGTGGCGTGGCAGAAAGCTGAGGAGGACTCTGAGGGGTGAAAAAGAAGGAAGAGGAAGCAAGATGCAATGAGGAACACTGGGGAAGAAGAGACGGCTCTTCTGGCAAAGGAGTGAGACATGAAAACCGCCTGGGGAACAGAGCGACTCCGGCTCCGTCACTCTGTAACCGCAGTGCGCGCATCTCCTGCTTCCCTAAGTTTCTCACTGCGGCCTCCGGGGCCCAGGCTCCTGGGTTCCTCGGTGGCCGCTGTCATGTCTGCAGCTCCTGCTGTTTTTCCTTAATTTTGGCACTGGAGATTGAACCCAGGGACGCTTAACTGCTGAGCCACACCCCGACCCTTTTTGCTTCTTATTTTGAGACAGGGTCTCGCTAAGTTGAGGAGGCTGGAAGTTTCTCCCGGATTCACCTTGCCTTGGGTGTGCCACCCCTGTCATGGGTTTCCTTTGTTTCCCAGGCCTGGTGTCACCTGCGTGCAATAGCATCTGTCTACCACCTGTCTACCTCTCCTCCACCTCCTCATTTGACCGGAAGTCAGTGTGGCTCTTCTATGCAAATCAGTCAGCCCACCCCAGGGTCACAGTGTCAGGTCTGCAGTCTGGGGAAAGCACACTGCAAAAGCCAGGCATGCCCCACAGCGGCCCACTGCCTTTCCAGGGGTCTAGGGTGTCCGTTCCTCCAACCCAGGGACAGGCAGCTCCTCACCTCTGCCTTGCCATTGCCTCTCAAGTTCACCCAGACGTCAGCTCAGACTTCTCTGCCTCAAGAATACGGCATTTTTTTTTTTTAAGAGAGAGAGAATTAATTTTATTTAGTTTTTTCATGTGGCTTTTGTTGCTCTGACACTTCGTTGTGTACATAGTGCTGGGGTTCGAACTTGTGTCCTCAGGCACGCCAGGCAAGCACCATGACCGCTAAGCCACTGCTCCAGCCCATGCGGCATCTTTATTTAAACACTTGTAAGAGATGGAGAGGAGATGGAACAGAAGTCCTAAGTCCTTCTGGGAAGAAAACTATCGGTGTAGAAATTTGCCCCATGAAATCACCGCGGTTAGGAGGTAGGGTGTGATGTGAGCATTGCTCTGTGAAAGGAGAGGACCCCAGGGAAGGGTGAGTGGTTCACGTAGCACTCTTCCTCTCTGCTTTTCTCCAGGGCAGCCTGTACATCAGCAGGGCTCTGTCTGGTCTGTGACTCTTTGGTCATTGGTGATAGGGCTGAGTGATTTGGCTGAAGGAGAAGTAACAGTGAAGAGATGGTGAGTGCCGCAAGTGCAGCAGAGATCACAGCGAGGCCCTGGGTGCGTCAGATGGGCAAGGGGTGCTGCCCCGCTGGCCTTGCGTTTACCCACATTTCTGTCTTCCAATAGCTAATGGGTTGAATTTCATTACGTGTAATGCACTGGTCTCAAATGCTTTATGGACGTAAATATCTTATGTCCCTTTTAATCTCTGTGATAGTGCTAGAAGAAAAACACTGGGCAGGTAGGAAGGCTGAGCTGAGAGGGGTTGGGAAGTGCTCAGGGTCACGTGGTTGGAAAGTAGAGGGGCCGCACCTTGAGACTGAGTCCTTGCTCCCTGCCCTCGTGGCTCCTGATAGACTGAAGAATTGCTTAAGTGCAAACCAATGTCCCCTCCCCAAAACCGGGAGACTTCTTGATCCAAACTTATGAGCTCCAACTTTGTGCTGGGGAGACGTGGGAGGGAGGGAGAGCACACAAATAAAGGAGAGACCATCATTGCCACTTTCCCGAAAAGTGAAAGCTGGGGTCAGGAACTGAGGCTGGGATTTTTCCTTTAGATGCACTACTCAGAAGGATTTGGGGGGTTTTTTAGAAGAAAGGCCAGAATTCAGGGGAAGATGGCATTGGTAAATGAATTAGATATAAGTTGAAGGGCAGTTTCCAAGAGCACCTCTGTGGAGAAGCTGAGCTGTGCTTCAAAGACAGTTCAAGGACATTCTGTGAGCCGAGTCTTCTAAAGGCGGTGCTGTCATTTCAATAGACAGGTGTCAATAAACAGCAAATGTCACAGCTCCCAGAGATGTATCTGGAACCCTTCAGGCTTCCGGGAGTCACAAGGGACCCACAGGTCAGGGGACACCAGGAACCTGGGGGGCACGGTGGATTTATTTGAGAGGAATGAGGGAAAGATCAAGACCTGCAGACAGAGCTGGCGGGGAGGAGCTACATAGGGACAGGGTGTGTAGAGGGGATGCAGGGGAAGGCTGGGCTGTGTTGATGGAGAGATCTGGAAGGACAAGGCCTGGAAGAAGTACAGGAATGAGGGAAAAAAGTAAAAAATAAAAAAAAAGAAGGATCAATCATGAAATGAAATCCCCGAGGCTGACTTGGACGCCAAAGGCTGCAAATTTCTTTCTTTCTTTTCTTTTCTTTTTTTTTTTTTGCCTGAGGAAAGAATTCCTAATCCAGCTCTGGGGGTGGCAGTTGCCTGAGTGAGGAGATTAGTAATTGCATTGTTTTCCCGGCTGCGGAGCCCACGGCCTGGGGCTCCTGGCCTCATCATGGTGGGTTCTGCAGCCTCCTCTTCCCCATCCCCTAGGCCTCTGCAGATACAGCCCCAGGCCTCCGGGTCTTGGTTCGTTTGCTTTTAGGCCCCCACTATGGCTCAGCAGACCCCTTGGAACAAGGTCTCCATGAGGAGAGCACCGCCCTGGACTCTGTCCTCAGGATTCCTCTTCTAACTCATAAAGGGCACTGTTAGGCAGAAAGCAAATTCCCAACAGAGTCAGGAGGAGACCTTCGGGGACACAGAGCAGGAGAGAAGCACCCATGCAGGAGGGAGCACAGGGTAGAGGAAGCCCATGGATGAAGGCCTCCCAGGGAAGCAGACCATGGGCACCATGGGCAGACCGAAGGACAGACCTGGAAAGTTCTGGAAACAGAACAGGAAAGGTACTCGAGGCTCCGTCCTGCAGGGCCTGCACTGGGACGGTTCTCAAAGTATGATCCCAGGTACCTGTGCCCCTGTGGGAAGTGCAGCTCTCAGGCCACCCAGACACGCTGTCAGAACCCCTGGAGCTGGAGAAGCGGAATCTGGGTTTAAAGAGCCTCCATGTGATTCCCACACTGTGGAGAAGCGCGACCCCATGTCACGCTAGAGGGTCTCAGGGCTCTGTGTGGTCCACTAAAGTGGCCATCGCTGCACCTGTGCCCCTGGGTCATCACATACGCTTCCCCTCAGGGCGTTCTGGGGGTGGCCACATCCCCAGGGACAGGGACCCCACTATAACCAAGTCTCCTTCAGCTGCTGATTGATTTTTTGCATGCGGATTTAATCTGCACTGGACACCATCTCCAAAGGTGGACCTCTTCCCTAGGTGTCTTCTGTTCCGACCTCCCCATAAGTGGGTCCTGAGTGTGAGCTGTGATCCCCACATCTGCTGGATTTGGATCCGGAAAGGGCACAACACAAGACCCTGCCTTCCCCCCATGCCATTCAGCAAGGCGTGGACTTGTGAAAAATGATTTATCTCAAGAAGACAAGTGCACAGCTGGATGGCACAGCTGGATGGCACAGCCCAGCCCGGGGCGGTGTGGGAGGTGCTGGGGATGGCAGAACGGGAGCCTCTGCCAACCCCGCGCCCTCCCTCAGACACCCTCTGGGCTTCCATCCTAATTGTGGGCAACATGTGAGCCTGGCCACCCCCCAGTGTTCCAGGTAGGTGTCCTCCTTGCGGGTTCCCCGTTCCTATAGAGTAAGCGCCAGCTCAGTCTCACCCTCTGTGCCTCCCGGGAGCACACTGGTTCCTGCTCACCTGGACCAGCCACCGCTCTCCTCTCCCCTCTGCTCCTCGCCCAGGCACATACAGGGGAAGAAAAGCAGAAGGTGGGCCCAGCAGCCCAGCCCTGACCGCTAGCCTCTCTGCAGCCGCAGCAGCACTGTGGACCTGATCATTCCCCTAGAGGGCTTCTGCCTCCCACAGCTGTGCCCTGGCCTGGCCCTGGCCCTGCCTGCTGCCCTTGGCCACGCCCCAGAATGCCCGTCTGCAAATCGCCCACCCAGAGCTTCTCCGTGCTTGGCACAGCAGCACCTCTGGCCCGGGGCCAGAGTCCTCCTCTCCAAAACAAAACACTGACTCTCTTCTCTGCTTAAAAACTCCTTGAGCTACACATCCCCTTCCTATGCATCCCATAGCTTCCTGATGCTCGAGTATAATACCTGGTGGCAAGCCACTGTGACACCCGGCCTGGCTGCACCCTGCCAGTGTTACTCCCGCCTCGATCCTGCCAGGTTCAGCCACCTTGAACTGCTCCCAAATGGGCTTGCAGCATTTTTGCATGCTGAGAAGCTCCTCGGCACCCTTCTTCTGCCTGGTTCGCTTCTATCCGTTCTTTGAAATCCTTCCCAGCGCCACCTCACTTGTGGAGGCTTTCTGGCCTCGACTGGGCAATGCTGGTAGCTCTGGCCTTCGTGCCTCCATGGCATGTGCACCACATCCGGTTTTCGTGTGACCACGTGCATTGCTATTTTATCAAGATATTTTCCTGCTCCCCACCATATCTCAGTGCCTAGCAGCTCCAGGCCCATAGTAAATACTTGGTTCCTTGGGGTCCACAGGGCACTGGTTCTGAGATGCCCTCCCCTGCAGATAGCAAACCCATGGACATAAAAGTCCCTCACCTTAAATAAAAAAGCATAGTATTCACACATCTGCATTCCTACACACGTCCTCCTGTGCACTTCAGATGATCGGCATGTGACTTACAACACCTGATACCCGTACTCACAATATAAAAAGCCATCGCATGCATCGTTAAAGGGATAAAAACAAGAAGTGAAACCTGCCCAACTTCTGTACAGATTCGAACATCACAGGCCCAACAACAGCCACTGCTGGATGAACCGGCGTGTGCGGAGCCCACAGAAAGAGAGGGCTCACTGCACCAAAGCCACCAACCCAACACTCTTGGAAGAGGAAGCAGGACTTAGAGAAGAATAAGGGCGTTTTCCTCGCAAGATGTTCAAAACCCAGGGAGTCGCCCACCTGGAGGACAGGCAGACACTCAGCCCTGGAAACCCGGGAGCAGGTTGGAGCCTGCCCAGAAGTGGACTCGAATTCTATGGGAAGGATCTGGACATTTGCCTGATGCACCCTGACCTGAAGCCCTGGTTCCAAACCCACTGAACCACAACTGCAACTTGACGGTTGCTCCCCACCCTGGCTCCCCACGCACCCTCCAGAGCCAACTTCACAGGAGCAGCCCTTCATGTTGGCGCCTTGAAGTTTCCCCCAAAGAGCTATTTTGTCTATGCCTTCTTCCCTGTGCAGGGACTGAGCCTCTAAGTGTCATCCGTCAAGTGTGGGGCCATGTCTGTCACGTCTTCGTGTCTGGCCACAGCTTCCTTTCTCATCTTCCTGCCCGATATTCTTCCTCTTTCCTTTGCTCACTCTCACCCCGGATCCACCGTTCCCTTTGCTGGCTCACATATGTTTTATTTGGGGGAGGACTAAAGGGGAAGGATGGGATGGGGAGTGTGTCTCTGCGGAAGCTGGTGGTGAATCACAGTGGGTATGGTCACTGAGAGGAACAGACTGTCCCACCTAGAGATGGAGGAAGGAAAAAGGACTAGAGAAGAGCAGGGACCCAGAAGTCCTCACACTGACGGGAAGGACTGTGGTAGACAGGGCCCGAGCAAGGCAAGACCCAACATCCTTGTGTTGTATGAGGTCTGAAAGTGCTGCTCCAGTGACGGAGAATCTGGAGTCGCGAGACTTGACCACTTCCGGAAACAGGGCAGCCTTAGGTTCTCCCATTTTAAAGGACAACAGAAAAGGCAGTGCCATTCTTCTAACCACAAACCTGGTTTATTTGTGTTTGTTTTGGTGCCGTGGATTGGACCCAGGGGCACTTAACCACTAAGCATCATCCCCAGCCCTTTTATTTTTTGAGACAGGGTCTCCCTAAGTTGCTCAGGGCCTCACTAAATCGCTGAGGCTGGTTTTGAACTTGTGATCCTCCTGCCTCAGCCTCCTGAGCTTCTGGGAGGTCGTTTGATAGAATTTTTTCTTTTTCAGCAGGCAGGAAGCCATGCTGTAGAGTCAGTAATTTTTATTGAAGGCATAGCTTCACAAAAGCAATGTTAAATGTTATAAACAAACCTTTAGACGGGCATTTTTTTAAAGCAATGAATTAAGTGGCTATATTGTGGACATCAAAAATAAATAACTT
>PVKS010027820.1:0-27101 GCA_004027875.1 Aplodontia rufa
AATAGAATTAAAAGCAAAATCATATAATCATCTTAATTGATGCAGAGAAGGCATTTGATAAAATTCAACACCGCTTTATGATCAAAACTCTGGAAAAGATAGGGATCAAGGGAAGATACTTTATGTCAGATCAATTTACTTCAGACCCATAGCCAACATTATCCTCAATGAAGAAAAACTGAAAGCATTTCCACTGAATTCAGGAACAAGACAAGGCTTTCCACTTTCCCCACTCTTGTTCAATATAGTCCTTGAAACCCTTGCCAGAGCAATCAGGCAAGACAAGAAAATTAAAGGTATTTGTATAGGAAAAGAGGAAGTTAAGTTATCTCTAGTTGCTGATGACATGATTCTATACCTAGAAGACCCAATATCATCAGCCAGAAAACTCCTAGAGCTTATAGATGATTTCAGCAAAATAGCTGGATACAAGATCAACTCCAGTAAGTCTCTAGCTTTCCTTTGCTCCAGCAACAACTCTGCAGAAGAAGAAATCAGGAAATCTCTCCCATTCACCATCTCCTCCAAAAAAATGAAATACTTGGGCATTAACCTTACAAAGGATATTAACGACCTCTACAAAGAAAACTATCAAACACTAAAAAAAGAAATTACAGAAGACCTGAGCAGATGGAAAAGCATTCCATGTTCATGGTTAGGCAGAATCAATATAATAAAAATGGACATTCTACCCAAAGCCCTATACAGATTCAATGCAATCCCCATCAAGATACCTATGGAATTCTTCACAGACATAGAAAAAGCATTTCTCAAGTTCTTATGGACTAACAGGAGACCCAAAGTAGCCAAAACATTACTCTACAAGAAGGAAAAAGTAGGGGGTATCTCAATTCCTGACCCGAAATTATACTACAGAGCCGTAGTAGCAAAAGCAGCATGGTATTGGTATCAAAATGGAACTGAAGACCAGAGGAACAGAATAGAAGATCCTGAGACAAACCCCCATATCTTTAACTATTTGATATTTGATAAAGGGAGCAAAAGCATAGTGTGGAAGAAAGATAGCCTATTCAACAAATGGTGCTGGACAAACTGGACAGCCATGCGTAGACAACTGAAGCTGGATCCTTATCTTTCACCCTGCACAAAAATTAAATCAAAATGGTCAAAGACCTGGATATTAAGCCAACAACTTTAAACTTACTAGAAAAAGAAGTAGGGTCAACACTACAGCACATAGGAGTTACCAGCATCTTCCTCAACAAAATTCCCATGGTGCAAGCAGTAAAGTCAAGAATAAATGAATGGGATGCAATTAAACTAAAAAGTTTCTGCACAGCTAAAGATCTAGTCAAGAGCATCAAGAGAGAACCTAAAGAATGGGAGAAAACCTTTGCCTGTTACTCCTCGGACAGAGGGCTAATATCCAGAATATGCAAGGAACTAAAGAAACTAAATACCAAACTCACAAATAATCCAATCAATAAATGGGCTAAAGAACTCAAAAGGAACTTCTCTCCAGTGGAAGTCCAGAAAGCCCATAAATAAATGAGAAAATGCTCAACATCATTAGCTATAAGGGAAATGCAAATCAAAACTTCAATGAGATACCACCTCACTCCTGTTAGAGTGGAAAAATGAAAAAGTCTAACAATAACAGATGCTGAAGGGGATGTGGGAAAAGAGGAACACTGTTACACTGCTGGTGGGACTGCAAACTGGTTCAGCCACTATGGAAAGCAGTATGGAGAATCCTCAAAAAATTAAGGAATGAACCACCTTATGACCCAGCTATCCCACTCCTGGGTATTTTCCCAAAAGAGTTAGAATCAGCATATTAGAATGATGTGGCTTCCTCAATATTTATAGCAGCTCAATTTACTATAGCTAGATTATGGAACCAACCCAGATGCCCCTCACTCAACAAGTGGATACAAAAACTTTGGTACATATATACAATGGAATACTACTCGGCCATTAGAGAAGATGAGATTATGGTTTTTGTTATCAAAAGGATAGAGATGGAAAGAATTATGCTAAGTGAAGTATCCCAATCTCAGAGACTCAAGGGCTGAATAGTATCTCTCATCTGTGGAAGCTAGAATACATGGGGAAGCAGTACGTTAGACGGCTAAGCTAATAATAACTTAAAATTGTATGATTCTCAACACAACATGGAGACGACTCCCTAGGACACTTGAAGGCGTAGAGAGGGGGCCTGTTGGGGAGGTGGTAGGAAGAAATCCTAGGAGACTGGAGGGTAGGAATATGGGGGATTCATCTCAGAAGGAGATCTTTGTCCTACATGAGATATCCATTTAACTCAAGAGTTCTTCTGGGGGAAACAGCAACAGGGGGAACCCAAGCTGGACATCCACGATATGGCATTAGCCCTGGATAACTAAGTATATATACATTGGCTCTTGAATGTTTGATAATGTTTCCCCCTCAATTGTATCTCTATATCCATTTAACAAATTAAAAAAAAACATTCGTACATATATACAATGGACTACTACTCAGCTATTAAATAAAATGATATTATGGCATTTGCAGCCAAATGGATGGACATGGAAAACAATTATACTAAGTGAAATATCCCAATCTCAGAGACTCAAGAGCCAAATGTTTTCTCTCATTTGTGGAAGCTAGACTATAACCAGAAACATTATGATAGATGGCTAAACTAATAATAACCTCAACATGTTTGAATTTTTACATAAGCAGGGGGGAACCTTGTTTAGGATGCTGGGGATGGACATAGGGAGGAAGGCAGGGAGAGGGGAGGGAATAGGAAGGATATCAAGGAGACTGGAGGAAGGGAGTACGGGGGAATCAACTCATAGGGGAACCTCCGACCTCCACGAGAAGTCCATCTAACACAGGGGTTTAATTGGGGGAAACATGGTACCATGGGGAATCCAAGGGGGGAAACCTTGGAAAGGCATCAAACTTGACTTGCTTTGTGAATATACATTTGTTCTTGATTGTTTGATAATGATTCCCCATTAATTATAAGTCCATATTCAACAAATAAAAAAGAATCTGTCCATCCATCTTCTATGTTATCCATCTCTCCCCTACCTATTATCAATCAATCATCCAGCTATCCATCAATTAACCCATCATAGAATACAAAGATATTAGGCAGGTATGTGACTGCATGAATTTCAAAATGAAATCATACCTTTTGTGATGAAAAGTAATCCTGATTTGGCTGATTAGTTTCACAATGAGGCCTTATTATCTGAAGGGCATGATCTACCCATTGAATAAGCTACATGGACAGCTACAAGATTTGGATAAAAGTATATTTGACATAAGTATGTTATACAAAATAAGCAATAAAACACATCTTTTGCAACCACTTTATATGTTAAAAATTTTTAATTTCCACTTTAAAATATTTGAGAGGAAGATAGTTTTTCAACATGCTTTTGAGAGCATGAGAACAATATAGTCTGGACAAGTATTGAGCTCATCTCTTCAGCTACTTCTTTGTAAATGTCCAATCTACCTTGTCCCATTGCATTTCATCCACACCCAGCTGGGAAAAAACCCACATGTCTGACTAAGCTGGGGTCTTGAGCTCTGTAGGAGGAAAAAAGAAATCACTTATTGATACTGGTGCCATGAAAATTCCACAGCATCAGCTTGTACTGGGGTCCTTAACGCTATTTGCTTTTCATCTGTGTGTTTTTAGCTTTCTTCTATTTCCCACAGCTACTACCTCCAACGTTTTTAAGCTTCTCAATTCTCAGACCTCTACTTCCCACCACCCACAACCATCAATCTCAGCCTGGCAAAATGCTTTTTCTTGCCTAAATTCAAACCTACTCCTGCTGCAATACAGCTGTTCTTGGCATCCTCTCCCCTCCTTCCTCCTCCAGGACCTTTTTCCTTTCAATTTTCCAACCATACCTCAGTCCTCTTCATCTTTAAACTCTTCTTTCTGTCTGTATCTGATCTCACTCAATAAAACAAAGGAACAAAAAAAAAACAGAAAATAAACATAGAAAACAACTGCAGATTCCTTTTCGCTTTGGTGCCATCTCATTACTCTGCCCTCCTCACACTCCAAGTTTTCTAAAATGGTGTATACACTCTTGCCTTCTTCCTCATTCTTTAACAATGTGGTTTCTGCTCTGAGCACCCCAAGGAAGCTGCTTCCTCCAAGGTTACTGACCACCACCTTACTGCTAAGCTCTTCATTTAAGTCACTGCAGTGTGGCTTCTACTGTGTGTTCCCTTTTCAAATGTTTCTTCCTTTGGCTTCCTTGACACCCCTATCTGGATTTCCCAAAAGCACATTGTTATCTCATACATATATATGTAGGTAGCATATATGTCACAAGCCCACTATCTTGATATGCTCCGTAGCTATCTGATCACCCTGTTCTGTCTCCCTGACCAGTTCTTCTTTCTCTATTTGTTAAAACAGTATCTCTAAAGACCATACTGACACCTTACACATTCACCTGGGAAACTGGCTCAATCTTCATCATTCACACTTCTACCTATAGACTGACAACTCCCAAACATGCATCTTTCATTGAGATATTTTTGCAAATTTTAGTCTTACACATCTGTATCAAATAGATTTTTTGATTATCCCACAGGTACCTAAAACTTAACATATCTAAAGCCAAAGTTATATTTCTACCTATCCTAGTCCTCCTTCCTCAGTAAGTGGTACCATACAATCCAATTGAAACTGAAAGCCGGAAATCACCCTGAACCCCTTGATCGTTCTTATCCTTCATATTCAACTAAAGGCCATGATCTGCATTTTCTGTCCCAATCTGCATATATAGCCACCTCTCTATTTCACAGGGTCTTGGCCTCGTACTAGGCTGCCACAATTGGTCTGTCTCCACTCTCAAGTCTTCTCCATCTGTTTTTCATTGCACAACCTGTGAAAGGACTGCAAATAACAAATTTGATTATGTACCTCCATTTCTTAAAAAATTTTAATGGCTTCCCATCACCCTGTGCCTTACTGCTCATTTATTCAATTACTGTTTTAATTATCCACTAAAAATAAATCCTACACTCTTCAGTGTGGTTTTCAAGGGCTTTCCAAACTTGGACCCTGCTCATCACATCAACTTTGGCTCTCCTGCCTCCTTACTCTGCTTGTTTCTAAAGTCCTTCAAGGTCCCAAGACTCATAAGCCTCAGAAACCTTGAATACTCTTTTCACCTATTCATTTCAGCTCTCTCCCATTTAACATCAAGGTTTCTGTTGAAATGTCACTTCTAGAAAGCTTTTGGTAACCCCTCAAATCTGGGTTGAATCTTATCTTATGAACTTCTGTGCTGCATTGTTCCCACTCCAGTATGGCACTTATTTCATGTTGACTTTTAATTGGCTTATGTCCATAGCCCCAAGATCAGAGGGGCACATATGTGAGTCTATTCAGAGTTGTGTCATCAGTCATAATGGCACTAGTCACTGCCTGGATATAGCAGGGATACACATATTCCTAATAAATAATAAATATATGAAACTATCAAAACCTTACCTCCAAAACAAATCTCTTTTTCAAATTTCTTATAAACCTAGTTAGTGACCAAATATAAAGTTTCACCAAGACCCCATGAAATTGTTGACCAAAGTTAATCCATTAGCTGGATATGAAAAACTGCCATTCCAAATCTAACAATAATATCAAAGTGTGCATTCTTATACATATTAAAATAACTTACCTGAGATGTGAAACAGTCAAAAGAAACTTGGATTTTCATTATTTTATTATTCATTCAACAATTAACAGTTTCCTAATCCCATTGTCATGGATCCCTTGAACCCTAAATGAAATCTGAGCCATCTTCAGCTTTCCAGATATTATTTTAAACCATCCAGGAGTAGCTGCTTTTACCTAAGCAATAATATTTTGTAAATAGCACTTTCCTTGTATGTCAGAAAACCCCAGTTGAAAATAATATTACATTTCTTAAGACTTCTATGCTCCTGATCTTCTTTCCAGTTATGCCAGAGGCATGAACTTTTATATCCCCAGTTCCAGTTAAGAAGATGATTTATTAAATAGATTTAAATGAAAGACAGCTTGATGCAGATACCCTTGGATTCACAGTCCATGCCATGGGGAAGTTTTAGTACCAACTTTCTAACTAATTCAGAAAGGGAAAAAACTTCTCTCATTATTTCAAGATAATGTCTCAGCTTACCAGCACTTGCCTGCATGTGATAGAAGTATCAAAAGCTAAAACTGCAGATTCTGCTGTTTGCATTCAATCTAGACCCTCAACCCTACAATGTTTGCAAATTACCAATCAGTGGTATCTTTCTGGCATTTCCAAGCAAAGGCTCCAGCATCCCTTATATCAAACTTTTTCTCTATGGTGATCCTTGTACAATATTATCACTCAGAAGTTATGTTGGTCAAGTAATTTTCAACTTTTTCATTAGTTTTATAAAATCAATTCAAAATAAGTTAAAAATCCATGAAAATATGAATATTTCTATTTAATTTATGTGAAAAACCCTAGCCTCTATTGTGCACAGAAAACAAAGAAATGACCTTAGTCATTTCTCAAAGGGTCTCAGTTTACTCTCAGAGGTTGCTTATATGCATTTCCTTTCCCTGATATGACCCTAATTTGAGAGAGGCCAGTCCCAAGAGTCAGCAATGCTAATATCTTCCATCTTAAAGGGAATGTATTTATACAATTGGAAAAAAAAAGAGGGATGTCATTTTCCATCATTGCTGTGGATATAAATGCTATTTCTCAGTGATAGGAATTCCTTATAATGGGGAAATATTTAATTTGCACTGAACTCAGAAGCTATAGTGTTCTGCTTGGCTTCATTGATTATAGGAAGGACTTCTTCATCCAGAGCAGGTAGAGCTTGATGAATTGAAATAGCCTAGAAATACATGAATATCTTTCCTCTAGGAGAGTAAATTTAAATTGTGAGAAAATTACTTTCTTCCCCTAAATTCCCAAGATTCTTGTTCTTTATCATGGTTCAAAATTCCATGTAGGTTTGGCTTTGATTTATTTCAGAGGAACCAAGAAATATTCTTTTCTTTTTACTTAAGAAAGAACATCACAAATATCAAAATATGTGTTTGATTAGGCCTGTGATATGGGATTTAAGAGAAGTCAGGTAAACATTAATAATAGAACATAAGTAACAAGCTTTTTACCTACAGATATACTGGAAATTAGATCTAGATCTTGGCAACTACATAGTTTTAATTACTAAAGACCACCTGTATGCTTTCAGACCAAAAGCTTCTCCCTTACTAAGATTAAATGCCTCATTTGTAAGTAAAAAAAAGAAAAAAGAGAGGCAACATATTTTAAAACACAGAAAGATTTTTAGCAGAACTATATAGAGTCATATTAAACCTAAAATGAGAAGAGACTAGGTCTGAATCACTTGTACAATTCATAGCAAATCAAATGTGGTATAAAATTATGTGGTGAATAAAAGCAAACCCATTAGTAATAGCGTTTTTTTTCTTATAGAGGTTTTAGTGTTTCTATTGCTCTTTATTTCTGTGATGGCATAAAATAGTTATATACCGCAAAAAGGAAGAAAAAATATCCAAAATAAATAATTTAAATAAACAAGGGAAGAAGTCAGTAATCTTTACCTATTTTCCTAAATTACTTAGATACCAAATGAATTTATTGGTTTTTAAACACGACTTAAAAGGAAAGACACTTATATTTTACATACAATCATTCAGAGTCAGCAGAGACTAGGCAGATGGAGAAGAATGTGGAGGCCACAAGAGTAGCACAAGTAGAATGCAAGAGTCACCTGCTAATTGAGTGAGGCGAGGCTTAGTTGCAGGAGAGATTGCAAACATCAAAGAGAGAGAGGTAGACACTTATACTAAGCAGAATATTGGTCCCCAAAAGACATCTATAGCCTAATCCCAGGACCTGTGGCCTGTTATTTGGTCAAGGATAATTAAAATTGTAGATGGAGTTAAAGTTACTAATCAAATAACTTCAAAATAGGGAGATCATTCTGGATTATCCAAGTGAGTTCACTTATTATCTTAAGATGTCTTAAATGTGCAAGAGGGAGGAAGAAGACTAAGATGTATGGAGTGATATGAGAAAGACTCAGCACACAGCTGCTAGCTTCAAAGACAAAGAAAGGGGACCAATGGTCAAAGAACATGGCAGGTCTATAGAAGCTATAATAGGCAAGGAAATGTTTTCTCCTCTAGAACCTCCAGAAAGGAACACAGCCCTGGCAACACTTTGATTTTAGCTCACCGATACTCATTAAACTACTGACCTCCAGAACTGAAAGATAATACACTTGGGGTTTGCCATCCCATTAAGGTAATTTCTTACAGAAGCAACAGGAAATATATAATACAGTATCTCACAGTAGAAACTGTGGGTCCCCAAAAGGCAATGAGGGATAAAATCAAAATGGCAAGATAGAAATTAAGGAAAATAAAGATAAAATGTTTAGAAAACTGTGGGAAAGGGGGGAACAAAGGAATTCATGAACAACAAATGAATTTCCACCTGCAAAAGAAATAATAACACTTAAAGGGATTGCAGACTGTAGTACTGATGAGCATCCCCAAAGGTCATGTGTTAAAGGTTTGGCCACCAGAATGCTAGTATTGGAAGATGGCAAGACCTTTAGAAGGAGGGGCCTTGTGGAAAGTCCTGAGGTCATTGGGGCGTGTCCCCCAAAGATATTGTGGAATCCCTGCCTTTCTTTTCTGCTTCCTGATTCAAAGAGTGGTTTGCTCTGCTATATGCTCCTGCTCTGATATGCCACCTTCACAGTGGCCAAAAAACATGGGTCACTCAGACTTGAACTGAAACCTTTAGAACAGTGGACCAAAACAAGTATTTTCTCTTTAAAAGTTAATAGTCTCAGGTATTTTGTTATAGTAACAGAATTGACTAATACAGCGCTAAGGTCAAATTCTATATGTATGGAAGTAAAGTGGAAGATGAGATATGACATCCTTAAATGGAAAACTTCAGCAAATATTTCTTGACATATTACTCTTGGACAACAAGTAAAGCAAAGAGTAGGTTTTAAAAAAGTGAGGCTAGAAATGAGTAACATTTAAAAAAAAAAAAACAGAAAAGATGGCAATCTGAAGAGAGATGACTTCCCCAGCAGCTCCAAGACTGGACGGAAAATCCCCAGTTCATTTCCAGTATTTTGGGGTGCATTTGGAGGACTAGCATCTTGAAACTCCAGTCCTAATTTTCTCAGTGGATTTGAGGAGCAGAGACTTGGGAGAAACGAGTGGAGAAAAAGGGATTTTTTGGGGGGGCCGGCTGGGATGCCCCACTCAGCCATCATTGTTTACATTCCGCCTGGGAGTGGGGGAGGAGTCTAGCAGCCGGCAAACACATCGCCCTGGAGAAGCCTCTGTGCTTTAAATATGGCTCTATTGCAAAGTCACATCCCGGGCTTACACTCCATCTGGTGGCAAGATCAGTGTCTGGAAGCTGCCTACAGACAAGCCTAGTGGAGCAAGCTGCTGAGCCGCGGCGGCTGCAGCTGCGTGTGAACCAAGCAGCCTCCATCTTTAATGCCCTAGGAGGCTTCCACTCTCCCCACAGGGACTGGCTCTCTCTGGGGCTGCAAAACTGGCTTAGTGGAGCAGGCTGTGTGGTGGCAGCAGTGTTGGCAGTGTAAGAGCCGAGCAGCCTCCATTTTTTTTTAATTGCAAGATTTATTATAGAACAACTGTACAAGTTTTTCACAAAATAATATAAAATGTGTATAGATTCTGGATATTAGAATTACCCCCAGGAGTGCCCCCCCCAATTACCCACCCTTATCCCTCCCTTCCCCTTCCCACAATATCCCTAAAAATGTATTAGGCTGTATAACATTACACTTTATCTGGATTTAACACATGATACTAGACCAACTTTCTCACTGGCCAGGGTCTAGATCCAGCCTCCACAGATGACTGGAGACATTCAGCCCTTGGCTGTCTGGGTTAAGCTGATTTTACTCAACATAATTTCTTCCATAGCCATCCATTTACCTTCAAAGGCTGTAATATCATTGTTTCTAATTGCTGTGTAGAATTCCATGGTATAAATGTACCACAGGGTCGATTATCTCCACTCATCTGTGGAGGTGGGGTCTAGACCCTGGACAATGAGAAAGTTGGTCTAGTAGCATGAGTTAAATCCAGATAAGACGTAATGCTTTACAATCTAATACTTTTTTTAGAGTTATAATGGGAAGGGGAAGGGAGGGATAAGGGAGGGTAATTGGGGGGGCACTCCTGGGGATAATTGCAATATCCAGAATATATGCATATTTTATACACATTTTATATTATTTTGTTAAAATCTTGTAAGGTTGCTCAAAATAAGAAATTAAAATAAATAAATAAATAAATGTACCACAGTTTTTTGATCCATTCATCCAGTGAGGGACACCTGGGTTGTTTCCATAATTTAGCAATAGTAAATTGAGCTACTATGAACATAGATATTGCTGTGTCACTGTAATGTGCTGATTCTAAATCCCTGGGAAAAATACCCAGGAGTGGTATAGCAGGATCGTATGGTGGGCTCATCCCTCGTTTTTTGAGGGTTCTCCACACTGCTTTCCAGAGAGGCTGTACCAGTCTGCAGCTCCACCAGCAGTGTGTTAGTGTGCCTGTCTCACCACAGCCCCTCCAGCATCTATTATTGTTTATTTTCTTCATTTTTGCCATTCTGACTGGTGTAAGGTGATATCTTAATGTAGTTTTCATTTGCATTTCTCTGATTACTAGTGATTTGGAGCACTTTCTCATGTATTCATTGAGTAGCCTCCATTTTTAATGTCCTAGGAATCTTCCACTCCCCCGATGGTCCGGCTCTCTCTAGGACTGCAAAGCAGGCTCTGAAAACTGCATCTGGAGCTGGCCACAGACCACAGGCAGAACCGGGAAGACAAGGCTTGGGACAGGCCCTGGCTCCACTTTGCATAGGGGGTTTGGGTTTATGGAGTAAAGGGGAGTATTGCGGGTTTGGGTTTATGGAGTAAAGGGGAGTATTGCTCAGCCCCAGCCACCCCCACCCCAGCCAGAAGGATCACATTACAAGTTAAATCAGCTGAAGCCTTTGCCCCAGCACAAATATCACAGGAGTCAGATTCGACAACCACCAACAGGGGGAGCATTGAAAACCATACAACTTCTGACTTTCAGATCCCCTGAAAGTTCTGAGTGACCCTGCCTCTGAAACCCAGACAGACAGTGAACAGACAGTGAACATCTCCTCCCAAAGGGATCAGAGACACTCTTACTGACTATAGTTCCAAGTTTTTATTATTAAAAATTTTTTATTTTTCACCTATATATATATATATATTTTTTTTTTTTTTTTAGGTTTTTGGGTATTTTGTTCTTTCTTCATTTCTCTCCTATTCTTGATGTGTATTAGTGTGATGACTGGAAAAGTTTTTTGGTGCGTGGTCATATAAAATACTAGCTGTTTTTGTTTCCCTGCTCTTTTAAATTCTGGGGGGAATTATCTCTGCCCCACCTTCCTTTTTTTCTTCTTCTTCTTCTTTTAAAAAAATAATTTTTTGTTTTACTTGTTTTTATGTTTCTTTCTCGTTTTCTTCTTTTCTCTCTATTGTCTCTCTTATTCCCTCTTGTCTATCCTGCCTATCCTTGTCCTCCTTCCTGAGAAGAGGTATTCTGGTCAGTTCATATAGTATTTGAAGTATATTGTGCCTGACAAGCATAATTCCCTTAAGTGATCACCCTTAAGTGATCACCCAAATCTTAGTAATAACTCTTTACCCTTCCTATATTAGGCCACAGCTATCTTAGCTTCCCTTCAGATCTGTGTTTTCTTTTCTTCTTTTCTTCTTTTTTCTTTTTATTTATTTTTTAAAAATATTTCTTTTGTTTTCCCTTTTTTTCTTTGTATCAAGTTATTTTTCTTTCTACAGCAAATCCTTTACCTCCTCCACATTCTCACTGTCCACAATTGGTTAATATAATTTCCTAAATTTCACTTGCATTACCCTCCTTCTCTGACTCCCAATTAGTTAACACTCTTCAACCCCCCACTATTAAGGCTACATAACAATTACAACTATGATTGTCAATCTGAATAACACTTGTATGTTTTTGAAGTCTGACATATGTGATAGCTAAATACTAGTGTCACCAAAAATATTGATTATCACTACCATTAGTTTCATAGGCTAAATTCAAAAGTCTATTATAGTCTGTTCTAAATAACTAATTTAATACTGTTCATTGTAAGCTTTGGTTGTACATATTGACAATTTTCTTTTTTTATTTTTTTATTTTATATTCTGTATATTTTATTGCAAGTTTTTATTGTTTTTTTTATGACAAATTTCTATTAGCACATGCAGTGTTGGAAATTTTTAAGGGTAACTAACAGTTAACGGTAAAGGGGGTAGACTTCTGAAATCAACTTTCCTGAAAACACCCCATCCACAGTGAGGGACTGGACAGAATTCCCAATCCAACAGCTTAGTCCTTAAGGGGGGGATAGGAAGAAGAACCCCCAAGTCTTATATTGCTTCCAAAAAGGGTTCGCCAGTCAAATAAGCAAGAAGAATCTCTTCAGACATGAGAAATCAAACTCGAAGAGATTCACATCAATCCCATAACTCCCCTAGTAAGGGGGTATGGCTGGGGAATGGGATGAAAATCTAGAACAATTTATCAATGAGTTGATTTTAAAAAAGGAACAACAAATTAAAAGAAGAGATATTGAAGGGAATAAATCAGAAAACTCAAGACTTGAGAAACTCTGTCATTAAAGAAATCGATACTCTCAAAAAAGAAGAATCAGATCTAAAATCTGTAGTCAATAACATGAGAGGTACTTTGGAAGAATTTAGTAATAGACTAACTTCAATAGAAAATAGAGTCTCTGCTATTGAAGAAAGAACATCTGACAATGAGGACAGGCTGACCAAGCTAGAGCACATTGATGACAAAAAAGGAAAACAACTAAGAGAACACAACCAGAATTTTTTAAATGTCTGGAATGAAATGAGAAGAAACGATCTGAGAGTAATTGGGATACAGAAAGAAACTGAGACACGCACAAATGGTATGAGGAACATGCTCAAGGAAATTATGAAAGAAAACTTTTCTCATATAAAAATAGAATCAGACATGCTCATCCAGGAAGCTTACAGGACATCCAATAGGCCTAATCAAAGGAGAAACTCACCAAAACACATCATGTCCAAAATGTACAACAGGGATACCAAGGAAACAATATTAAAAGCAGCAAGGGAGAAACACCAAATCACATTCAGAGGTAAACCAATAAGAATTGTCTGTGACTTTTTAACCCAGACTCTGGAGGCAAAGAAGGTCTTGGAAAGATATGTTTCAACAACTGAATGACCACAACATGTAGCCAAGAATTCTATGCCTAGCAAAACTCAGCTTCAAATTTGATGGAGAAATAAGAACTATTCATGATGAGACAAAACTGGCAGCATTCGTAAACAGAAAACCAGCCCTACAAAGAATTCTCAAGGAAACACTCCAGACAGAAGAGCAAGCAACTGATACCCAAAACCCACAAACTGAAGAAATTCAGTAAAAGTATCACCCATCAATATTAACCAAGAAAACCACAGAACTAGCTAAATAAGACACAATGACTATGAACCAATTACACACTTCTATTTCAACACTGAATGTGAACGTCTTAAATGCACCACTCAAAAGACAGACTTGCAGACTGAATCAAAAAAGAAAATCCAACAATATGCTTCTTACAAGAAACTCACCTAACAGGCAATGACATCAACAGATTAAGGGTGAAAGGATGGAAAAAAGATCTACCATGCGTACGGCCCAAGAAAGCAAGCCAGCATCACTATACTTATATCCAACAAAGTAAATTCCAAACATAAATTAATCAGAAGAGATAAAGAAGGCCACTACTTAGTACTAAAAGGAACCCTACAACAGGAAGAATTAACCATGGTTAATATTTACTCTCCAAACAACAGTGTAGGCAACTATGTGAATAAATTACTTCATTACATCAAACCACATGTGGACCTCAACACAATAATACTAGAGGAATTCAACACTCCTCTGTCACCATTACACAGATCATCAAAACAAAAAATCAACAAAGAAATCACCAGCCTAATAACTCCATAAATCAAATGGACGTAATAGACATATATAGAATTTTTCAATCCCAAATTACCAGAATACACCTTCTTCTCTGCAGCACATGGACCCTTTTCCAAAATAGATCATATTCTGATTCATAAAGATAATCTCAGCAAATATAAAAAAGTAGATATTATTCCACATATCCCCTCAGAACACAATGCCATGACCCTAACAATCAACAGTAAAAATCATAACAGAAAACACATATTCATGGAGATTGAATATTACCCTATTAAATGAAGAATGGATCCAAGAAGACATGAGAGAAGAAATCTAAACATTCTTAGAAGAGAATGAAAATGAAGACACAACATATCAAAACCTCTGGGACAGCATGAAAGCATTCCTAAGGGGAAATTTTATAGCATTGAGTGCCCACATTAAAAATGAAGAGAGATCCCAAATAAATAAGCTTATGCTCCATCTCAAAGCCCTTCAAAAGGAAGAATAGTATAACCCCAAAGCCAGCAGAAGACAGGAAATAATCAAGATCAGAGCTGAAATCAATGAAATTGAGAACAAAAAAATAAATAAATAAAAAGAATTCATGAAAAAAAGAGCTAGTACTTTGAAAAAATAAACCAGATAGACCCCTAGCAAATCTAACTAAAAGAAGGAGAGAAATGAAGCAAATCAATAAAATCTCCAATGAAAAGGGAGCAATCACCACTGACCCCACAGAAATCCAACAAATTGTAAGATCATATGTAAGATCATACTCCTCCAAATTTGATAATTTGGAAGAAATGGATAAATTTCTTGACATATACAGCATCCCTAAATTGACTTAGGACGATATTGAATTCCTAAACCACCCAATCACAGGCACTGAAATCCAGATTGCAATGAAAAGTCTACCAAAGAAGAAAAGCTCAGGACCTGATGGCTTCCCCGATAATTTTTACCACTCTTTTGAGGAGGAACTAACACCTCTCCTTATTAAGTTATTTCAAGAAATTGAAAAGGAGGGAAATTCTCCCATCCACTTTTTATGAAGCAACCATAACTCTGATACCAAAACCCAACAAGGATATATCAAAAAAAGAAAACTATAGACCAATATCCCTGATGAACCTGGACACAAAAATCCTTAGTAAAGTCCTAGAAAGCTGTATTCAAAAACTTATCAAGAAGATAATCTATCATGATAAAGTGAGTTTCATCCCAGGTATGCAGGGCTGGTTCAACATATGCAAAACAATTAATGTAATTCACCACTTAAACAGAATCAAGGACAAAAACCATATGATCATATCAATGGATGCAGAAAAGGCCTTCAATAAAATCCAGCACCCTTTTATGCTCAAAACTCTAGAGAAGATAGGGATCAAAGGACCATTTCTGAACTATACTATAGAGCTGTAGTAATAAAGACAGCATGGTACTGGTATCAAGATAGGAAAGAAGACCAATGGAATAGAATAGAAGACCCTGAAACAAACACTCAATCTTTAAGCATCTGATTTTTGACAAACTGGGACAAAATATTACATGGAGGAGAGACACTTGCAGAAAGTTGAAATTAGACCCATATCTTTCTCCTTGCATGAGAATCAAATCAAAATGGATCAAGGAGCTAGGAATTAAACCAGCTACCTTGCAAGTGATAGAAGGCAAATTTGGTCCAACACTTCACCATTTGGGAGTAGGCAAAGACTTTCTCAACATGTCTCCTAAAGTGAAGGAAGTAAAGTAAAAAATCAGTGAATGGGATGCCAGAAAGCTAAAAAGCTTTTGTACTGCCAAGGAAATAATCAAATTAGTCAAGAGGTTTCCTACAGAATTGGAGAGAATCATGGGCTGTGATTCCTCTCAAAGGGGCCTCATATCCAGATCCTACAAAATTTCTCAAAAATCTCAACTTCAAAAACACAAACAACCCAATCAATAAATGGACCAAAGAGCTAAATAGAAACTTCTCAACAGAGGACATTGATCATGCCAATGAATACATGAGAAAGTGCTCTAAATCACTAGTAATCAGAGAAATGCAAATGAAAACTACATTATTCACGCCAGTCAGATTTGCAAAAAAATGAAGAAAATAAAAAATAATAGATGCTGGAGGGGTTATGGAGAGATGGGCACATTAGCACACTGTTGGTGGAACTGCAGACTGGTACAGCCCCTCTGGAAAGCAGTGTGGAGAATCCTCAAAAAACTAGGGATGAGCCCACCATATGGTCCTGCAATTCCTAACCTGGGTATTTTTCCAGGGGATTTAGAATCAGCACACTACAGTGACACAGCAAAATTGGTGTTCATAGCAGCTCAATTTACAATAGCTAAATTAGAGAAACAACCCAGGTGTCCCTTACTGGATGAATGGATTCAAAAACTGTGGTAAATATATACCATGGAGTTTTACTCAGCAATTAGAAACAATGATATTGCAGCCTTTGAAGGTAAATAGATGGCTATAGAAAAAATTATGCTGAGTGAAATCAGCATACCCAGAGAACCAAGGGTTGAATGTCTTCACTCATCTGTGGAGACGAGAGCTACACCCTGGTCATTGAGAAAGGGGGCCTATTATCATGTTTTAAATCCAGATAATGTTTAACGTCATACAACCTAAGGCATTTGTAGAGATGTATTGGGAAGGAGGGGGGGAGGGATAAGAGTGGGTAATGGGGGGGGACTCTTGGGGGTAAATCTAATTTTCAGAATTTATATATGTATTATATTATCTCATTAGAAGCTTGTTGATCAACAAATAAATTTCTGAATAAAAAAACAGAAAGAAAAATAAAAAGAGTTTGTCTGAGGTACTGGGTTAAAAAAATAGCAAAGTAACATTGGAAGTATATGTTACCCAATAACACACCAATTAGTAAGAAATTCTACATTAAAGCAGAGACATTATATTCTATATCTTCTGAAAAAGTAATCAATAGGAAATCACAGTTTTTAAATGTCAAGTGATTAAATGTATGTTTCCTTGTACTCTGACAAGTCACACATGACATAATGAAAAATTTTGTGTGAGTCATTATTGATGAGAAATTATAAACAACCTTTGGGCAAGTGACTTTTCTTCAGCTGAATATGGATTTTGAACTTTTCTTAATGTTGTGGCCAATGAAAAGACCTTGGCTAGGATGTTTTATGATCTCCAAAATGGTCAATTAATGGTTAAAGAGTTTGAGGCATTATTTCTCTTTATTACTCACATCAAATACCTTTGTTAACAGTTGAAGAAAAATAAGAAATTCCAGAGGAAATACTAAGGATATGATAGCAGGTTTATGGTGCTGTTAAAAAATAAATTTCAACTGTAATATGTGTAGTTGTTTTAGAATTGACCTCTATTCTAGCTCCAAGCATGAAGGTAACTTTAAGGACATGGAGTAAATGATGTATTTGTTTACACACACACACACACACACACACATACATATGTTGAAAGATAGAGTCATCAAGAAGATATGAAATTCTTCTTTATTGTTTAACATTTTTTCTCCCAAAATAGTTTCTTTAGTTTCTGCATTATTATTGACAAATGGTGGTTTTAAGAAGATGTCTAATAAGGTAGGACTTAACAAACAATCCATAGCATGACAATAACAGCTTAATGCTAGGAGATACATATTAAGACTCTTTTTTAACCTTCAAATTCCAGCATCTCAAAGAAGGAAAAGGGCTTAGACATCTCTGGACCAAGATCAAATATAAATCAGAATATTTCACTCATTTTCTGGACATATTGTTGTCTAGACTCTAGTGGAGCATCCTCAGTGAGGCAGAGCTCACCATCTCTGAAATAGCTACATTTCTATATAGTTTTGTTCCAAATTTAATTTCCTCCTGTACTCTCCCTATGTCTTACAGATACTAAACCTATGTCTAACACTATTTTCCACATTGATCCTCAAATACTAGACACCAACTGTAATATTTGCCTACTTAGTCATCTCCTCCTCTGTAAAGGCAAGAGTAGGCAAGCGTTTATGCCTGTCTATTAGCCTGAACCTTCCGACATGTGGTGCCAATTATTTACTACAATAATTGATTGATGTATTCATCAAATACATGCTGAGTGCCTACCAGCTTCCATGCAAGGAAGACAGACCAGTTCCCTGTCATCATGAAGCCTACATTCTGGTGAGTCAGACAATGAACAAATGAATGAGTACATAAATAAGATTTAAAATAGTGAAAAGTGAGTACTGATGGATTATGGTAATAATTTTTAGTCTAATACCTGAAAAATACAAATGAACCACGTATGCAAAGAGCAGGAGAGGAAAGTTCAAGAATAACAAGTGAAAAAAGTTCCTTTGTGGTGTAAAAACAAAACTGAGCCTCTCTTAAATGCTCCAAATCAAAACTATAAAGCATTAATGAGAGAGAAATTAAAGTGGCAAAACAAAAAGGAGAATGAGATAGGATCCAAGATGAGGGTATAGAATTTGCATTTTATTTTAAATGCAATAGTACTGATGTAAGAATCATAAGGAGGAAAGATATATAATTAATTTGATATTTAAAAAACACACTGGTACACTGGGGTATAGCTCAGTGTTAGAGCACTTGCCAGGCACAGGTGAGACCCTCAGGTCAATTCTCAGAACCACAGCACACACATGCACAGCCCGTGGAGAATAGATATGGTAAAACAAGAATAGAAATATAAAGATGATGTAGGAGGTGCGCAAAGTGAGATATGATGGAGAGTTACCTTAATGTGGTCACAGTAGAAGTTGAGATGTATGGAAGCATTTGAAGCATATTGCTGGAGAAAGTGCAGACACATCTGTACTTTCCACACAAATCCACATCTGATGGTAGATGTGGATGATGAGCGTACGTGGAAAGTAAAGGACGACTCCTGGGTTTCTGATCAGAGCAACTCTCTGGATGGAAATGCTATCTACTAACAGATTAGCAGAGCAGACATCCAGCAGAAGGTTCAAGTGCACAATTGGGCATACGACTCTGGAACTTAGAAGAACAGGTCTGAAGATATAAAATATGGTAGTTACCAACATGAGTGTGATATTTAAAGTCACAGAAATGAATAAGACAACTTGAGGAAGAGAGAACTTAGAACAGGAAAGCTTCAGTCCTGAAGAACTTCAACACTTAAAGAGGAAAGACAGGAAAAAGCCAGTGAGGAAAAGAGAGAACCAAGAGAATGTCTTAAGAAGAAAGAGGGCAGCTTCATCAAAGGTGTTTGAGAAGCAGAGAAAGATGAGAGTCAAGCGACCAGCAGTTACAGTACTAGCAACATGACTGACAATTGACAAAAGTGGTGTCCACGGAACAGTAAAACTAGAAGCGACGTAAATAGTTTTAGGAGTAAAAATTAGAAGAAACTGAAAGCAAATATATAGAAAGCATATCAAGAAGTCCAGCAAACTTCTTGGAGCAAAGAAAAAGGATAGTTTCTAGAAAGAATTTGGGGTCAAAAGAGGGTTTCTTTTTTTTTTTTTTTATTCCTGCTCAGATGGACACTCTGAGTATAAAAGAACTAAAATTTGGTGATTACAGCAAGCCTGACATACCCTCTGGTCTCCACTCTAGTCAGTAGTTTTCATACTTTTTTAGTGAAAGACTGAGTTCCTGCAATGGTATTTTAGGGCCACTGCAAAAGGCAGGGTAGGTTCCCTCCTTACAACAAAAGTAACTAGATTTAAATCACTTTGTATATGCGGATTTAAAATAAGATGTCATCAGGCACAGTGGTATAGGACTGTAATCCCAGCCACTTGGGAAGCGAAGGCAAGAGAATTGCAAGTTCAAAGCTAGTCTCAGCAACTTAGTGAGAACTTATCTCAAAATAAAAAATGTAAAGGATTGGGAATGTAGTTCAGTGGTAAAACACCCCTGCATTCAATCCTCAGTAATGCCAAAAATAATTAATTTAATTAAATAAGATGTCAATTAAAAAATCACTGATCTAAAGAGAGCATAAGGTAGCCAAAACATCTCACCATATCAGCCTAACAGATGACAGAGACCTGATGAATCCATATACAGTGTGTGTTCCTCATTATGTCACACGCGAATCTTTTGGCAGAACATGATGATAAATTGTACCTGTAGCAAGTTTCAGGATGCTAAACAAGTTTGTCATTCTTTCACAGTGTCTTGGCAATGACAAATTAAGTAGATTCTTTTACATTAAATTTTTCAGGAACTTCAATATACTCAAACCTTGATTTTCAATAATTTTAATTAATATATTCCACAGCCAATAAGATTGATAAACTTGAGACATCTCAAACCTGTTTTAATAAGATTGACTTACAAAACAGAAAGGAAAGAAAATTGTGTATAGATCTTAACAGCTGTGCAGACTAATTCTATGTACTCAGTAAACACAGTTTTTTCATAAAGAGATTTCCTGAGTTTTTAGATATGCAAAATAAGGCTTGAGCAATGTTCTTAATCAAGAAAATAAAATTCAAAGGCACAGTGTATTTTTTAACCATTTGAGAAAAATGGATAAAGTCATAAGAAAGGAATCATTGCATAACATATTTGTTCAAGGATTTTTTTCTAAAGGATGTTTATGACCTTCAGGAACTCACCCTTACAGGAGTCCATTTTTATATTATTAAAATTTCGCATTGATTTTGATGTTTGATCACTGTCTCTGTCCCTCTGGGATAGGATTTCTCACCTCAGCACTATTAAAGTTCTGGCTGGGAGGTCTCTGTTGGGGAGATTATCCTCTCACAGAAGGATGTTTCACAGGGTCCCTGGTTTCTATCCACTAGATGCTGGTAATAGCACTTCTCTGCCCTTAGTTTCAACTTCAACAATGTCTCCAGACCCTGCAGATTATCCTCTGTGGGACACAATCACTCCCAGTTGAGATTTTGCTGAAAAGATAGTGTGGTTTCTTGTTCTGAGGTTAAGCTACTAATTTCATAGTTCTCAGGAAGGCACTTGGGCTTGTGCTGAACAGAATGTGGATATTGTGACATTCAGACCCAGCTGTTCATGTAACTATAATAGAAGGAAGTAAACACATCTCAGATGTGACTAAATAGCATGACAATTGCCTCAAAACAGGGAGAAAAAGTACAAATTCTAGAACAGTGAAGATGCCATAACTGAAGCTTAATCATAAAAGAGAGCAACATTGACCTTCATATGTTGAAAAGGGAGGGTGTGAGCATTCTTTGGATTGCTGCTATATGGAAGTCCCTCCACTAAAATCAGCAGCCTGGCAAAGCTATATTAAAAACCTTGTCAAGACATTAAAGGCAAGCAGATCATGTTTGGCTGTATTCATTTTACATGTTGTTATGCATTATGTTACCAGTTTTTAAATGAAATACCAGTGGGGGAAAAAAACATAAAAAAAGGAATATTTTTTAAAGATAGAGCTAAGCTGCCATCTAGAGAACATGGAAATGACAGCATCTTAGTCATCTATATTTACTACATGAAAAATATTGCCCTATTATCTAAAAACAGATCAAATTCAAAAAATCCCAAAGCAATGTAAAATATCCTGATATACTTTTTTATATTAGCTAATCATTCATGAAATTTTAATTTTCTTACTTGTGTTTTTAAAATTTTTGGAGTAAGTCAACAGAGGATCTTTTAAAAGTTCAAAAATATTCTGAAGTGGACATTGCTGAACAAAGAAAGTACCTATACAGAAAACACTGCACTATTAATACTGCAACTATTAAGCTCATGGTTAAAGTTTTAAACTTCCAAGTAGAAAATTTGCTATTAAAAATAGATTGGAGGGGCTGGAGTGGTGGCTCAGTGGCTCCAGCACATGCCTGGCATGCATGAGTACATGAGTTCAAACCCCAGCACCATGTACACAATGAGGTCTCCAAGCAGCAAAGGCTGCATAAAAAAAATAATAATTTATTCTCTCTTTCTCTCTTTCTCTCTCTCTCTCTCTCTCTCTCACTGTCCCTCTGTCTTAAAAAAAATGGATTGGAAGAATAATGAATGAGACCAAATGACAGAATTTTCAATATTTATTACTCTTACATGAATCATTCATTCAATGAAGCCAAATTAGAAAAAAACAATTATAATAACTAATATCCAATATAATCACTAACTGGAAGGAGTTGCTACTTAGGCAACTAAATAGAAGCAAAATGTAAGCTATAAGAGAGGAAGTCTACTGGGACTAAAAATGATAAAAATAATATAACTGAGCTAAAGCATAGAGCAGACCCACATTTTCTTGAAAAATGTAAGTCTTCTTCTCTAAATGTGATAGCATAATTGAACACTCATTAGGTTCTCCAGACCATAAACCATTGCCTGGTTAAGGTAGGCATTTGGGAAACTACATGAACTCTTTTGGGCCAAGAGGGTCCCATTTAGTAAATTACTACTTCAATGCACTGAATGATACCTTTGTGGCCTGGTAGTGGATTCCAAAAGAGCTTAATTTACACATTGGGAGAATCTGGTGCTCATTAGGAGGAAAGTATGCCTGCTCACATATCCGAACAGAATAGAGAGTACTAGACTCATCCAAAAGGAAAGTATGGAAATGTGGCCCAGAGATTCAAGTGTCAAATCATCTTGCAATTGTTAGACCACATGACCCAGTCTGCAATTGCTCTAGATTTGTGATTTTGAGATTTTCCCTCTTTATACTTTGAGTTGCTTCTTTATCCTACATAAGCTTCACATGTCATTGTTTTTGCAGTTTGCAAGGAGAATCATAGATTCATGCTTCCCAGAAGGTTTTTAAATGTCATAGATACTTTTCAGAGATGCTCACAGGACCATTCATCATGGCTGCATCCACCTGTACAAGTCAGTGAAGAAAATCCAATTGTTCAGAGGGAATTTACTGAACCCATTTTTTGTCCCACAACATAAACTAATACTAGGTTTTACTGAAATTTTTGCTTTTAAACTTGCTGATTTTTCACAGCCTAGAGAAACCCTCAAGGTTTCTTTTGTTCTGAGAATTCATGTAGGCACCTGTGGAATTTAAATCACATGAGAGAATGGCATTCTGTATCTTTTCACCTAAAATTGAGCACTTACAAGCAACTAATTTTTATGACTAAAGTGTTTCCTGTACCCATGTGAAATCAGTAATGTTTTATCTCTCCTAAAATGCAGGCTTCTAATGATGATTCATACATAAATATAAATCTCCAATGACAGCTATTTATATCACACAATTTTAGCTTCTGCCTTAAAGCTATGTATTTGCCTAACCTTAAATAATATGAAACAAAACCACCTTTTATGTGTTGCGTTTCTCCAATATTCCTTTTGCTGAGAAAACATGACATTTTAATGGCTCATGAAAAGGCCTTAGTGAGAATGGATATACCATGCATTTCAGAAGACCGGATCAATAATATATAAGAAATTTTTAATCCAAAAAGATTCTGAGGCTCATTTCAGAAACAGAAACACTTTATATTACCTTTATATTAGTATCCTAATTAACAAGTCACCATTATAACTACCATGTTTAAAAGCATGGTGCAAAGAATTGGTTGAGAAACAAAAGCCTTTGAAGGACTCCAAAGCTAATGAAGATATTGACATTCAAAGAAGTGATATAAAGGAGCTGGAGAAAATAATTTATATTTATTAGGAATTTTATGTGCCAGGCACTACACATGATAAGCAGATGTTGAAGGGCTTTGAGGTCATCTTAAAATCTTACAGTTTGGAGTCATTAGCTTAAAGGCTAATGGAAGTTACTGAAGAGTTTATTAGTCATGAAAGGAAGATGATAGGGGTTGGGGATTTAGTGGGGTTGGGGATTTAGCTCAGTGGCAGAACGCTTGCCTAGCATGTGCAAGGCCCTGAGTTCGGTTCTCAGCCCTGAAAAAAAAAAAGAAACAAAGGAAGATGATCAAATGTGATATCTAAAGGATCATTCTGGCTTTGCAGATGGAGAATAGTGAGAAATTGAGGCAAAAATTTGAGACCTAGAGGTGATTTTAGGAGGTGTTTTCTTTCAACCAGGAAAAACAGTAATTATGGCCTAAATCAGGCTGGTAGCAGTGGTGATAAAGAGAAATGAAAGCAATTGAGAAAGATTTAAAAGTTATCATGCACAAAATTTTTGTTTCAGATTGGATATAGAAAATTAGGAAGAGAGAAGTATGATAGCTTCCAACACTTTAACTTGTGAAACCAGATGTTCCTATGACCCAGGGAAAAACACAATGGGGAAAAATCTATAGGCAGAGGGAGAAGAAGGGAAAGATGATGAGTTTGGTTATAAGCTTGCTAATATTGAGGTTCCTAACATAAACATCCAAGCGTAGATATAAAGAAAGATTTGAATATATGGTGTGAAGTTCTGGCAAGGTATACTCTTGAGGGTAAATCAGCATATAAATGGTTATCAAACCAATGAAAATAAATGAGATTCCCTAAAATCCTATGTAGTTTAAGAACATCTAAGAGCCTCAGAGACCACCCAAAGAAACACTGAAACTTTACTGCCACGAAGCAGAGAAAGATCTAATAAAAACAGTGGTGCATATGGAGGAAAATTGGTAGACTGTTGTATCAGAAGCCACAGGAATAGAGTGTTTCAGAAAAGAGTATTTGATTAACAAAGCAAAATGTCATCCAAGATTAACAAAACACATTTAATAACATAAGTATGTGTTAAACCAGTTTGGGTGTGGTTGTGCATCCAAACTGGAGTGTATTACTGTGAATTTAGCAATGATGAGAGATGAAAATTCAGGAACCATAATTATCAATAACTTCTTTAAAAGATTTGAGGCATGAAGGAAAGAAGAGATGTATGATAATAGCTTAAAGGTAATGTGTTTAAAGTAAGGAGTCAGACTTGTTTGGTAGTGTTTTAAATAAGTGGAAAAGTTTGAGCATCTTTAGTGAATGCACAAATCTGATAGAAAGTCAAGGACAAAGAACAGAGTAGAAAAAGGGATAATCTACAGGGTAATGAGATAGTTTTATGTCATTTTTACTGGGCCACAGATGCCCAGGTTTGTTGGTTGGTTTGTTATTTGGAAGCTCTGAGGATTGAATTCAGGGCCTCCCACATGCTAGCCAAGCCCCTTACCCGTAAGAGTTTCTCCTGCCTGACTGTCTTCCAGACTGGGACATCAGTTTTTTCCTGCTTTTGGACTCAAGCTGAAACATTGGCTCTTCTTCTCTCAGGCCTGCCAGCCTTCCAACTGCCAGCCATTGGCTCTCCTGGAGCTCCAGCTTGCAGATTTACGCTGAAGATCTTGGAACTTGGTCTCCTGCATACTCCCATGAGCCAATTCCTTATTATCTATCTACATAACAAACATACATACATATTATTGGTCCTGTTTCTCCATAGAACCCTAATAAAAGTAATGAATCTCAAAATTTGGTGACTAAATCAGCAGCATCAGTATCACCTGATAACTTGCCAGAAATGCAAATTCTCTGACAAACTGAATCAGAAATTCTTGGGATGGGTCCAGCAATCTGGGTTTCAGCAAGCCACCTGCATTTCTGATGTACACTTCAGCTTGAGAACAACTAGAGGGCAAGGTCCCTCTGTAAGCAGGAGAAGCTAGGAGAGTACAGGTGAAGAGCTGGTCTTATATAAAAGGAGATACCTTTTCCACTATAAAGGAAGGAATGGGGCTGGTAGATGAAGGTTAATTTGAGATTTGGGGATGGAAATTTGTGGCACTTTTGGGCCTGGCTTCTACTTTTGCTTAGAGCAGAAAACAACATGATTTTTCAAAGAGAGAGTAGGGAGATGATGGGTAGAAAGACTTGGGGAAAGTAAATGTGAGGGCTCATTCAGTTCAGGAGGTAACCATACACACCAGCCAGTTTTAAGATTTTCCCAGGTGCAGTCAGTTGTCCTGGCACACAGATAAGGATGAGAGTGGATTCATCCAGAAATGGGATTTTGCCAAATCAATAGAAGGGAAATGGAAAAGAAGAATTGATATGTTCAAGAGAATAGAATTACTGTCCACAGAATCCAAAGGGGATAGGAAGAGAGTAGAGAAAAGAGGAAGTGCGGAAAACAGACAGGAAAGTCAAAGGTTCCAAATTAGCTTTTCACCAGTCCTCCAATATTCAGTCATGTGATTGCTGCCCCTCTGCAAAGGATTCTAATAGATTTACCAAATACAGGTAAAGATTATTTCTGGTTGTAGGATATCCAGGAAAGCTTAGATAAAGAGTTTGAACATAAGCAAATTTAAAGAATGCCATTTTGCCAACTTGGGATAGATATAATGGCATACAGTCTGTATGGAGCAAATTGAAGAGCAGAAAATATTCTTTCCAGTAAGAAAAGTGTTCAAAGCAGGTAGCGGGGACTCTTCAAGATGGTGATCTGAAGACAAAAGGCTTCCACTGCACCCCCGTGACTGATCAGGATATCTCCGGCTTCTCACCAGTATTTTGAGGTGCATTTTGGGAAATAGCAGTGTGAATCACCAGTTCTAATCTCAGCATTGGTTTTGGGGAATAGAGACCTAGGAGCGAACAGGGATTCTTTGTTCCGCGCTCCGGCTGTGGCAGGGCGGCTGGCCCGCCGGCCGCCGGCCGGCATTTGCACTCTCCAGCCTACATTCCTGCCCGCCAGAGTCACTTCTGCAAAGAAAAAACCCGCACAGCTTTAAAGACAGCGTACTGGCGAGGACACCTCCCGGACCTGTGCTCTGTCTGGCGGCAGGATCAGTGACTGGAAAGAGCTTCCTTATAAGCACAGAGCAGGGGTTTGCGCAGAAGAGGTGGTGCGGGAACTGCAAGGACGTGAGAGCCGAGCAAGCCTCCGTACTATATCCGCGAACTAGTTACCCCACGTCCAGCCCGCCTGAGCAGGGCAAGACCTCTTTGGGACTGCAAAGCAAGCTCTAACTACTCCGCCTGGAAGCAGCAGAGATCAAAGGTGGAAACAGGACCAGAAGGCCTGGCTGAAGCCCTGAAGAAGGTGTGGGAGCAGTGAGGGAAGGGGAGCATCCATTTTGAAAACCACACTCCCTCTCCTGGACCCACATCCCCCAGGTCTGAA
>PVKS010027821.1:0-20016 GCA_004027875.1 Aplodontia rufa
GAAACAAGGATATAAAGTTTCCTTGTCATCAAACCTACTTGATCTTTTTCATCTTAGTAATATATAATAGTATGTTTCATTCAAAATGTCTATCATAAATCAATCATTGATTAAGTCTAAAAATCAATATTCATTCAGATATTAAGAAAGATACCATAAACAACTTTTCTGCACTTATCTATTTTTCATTTTCTTAACCTCATTGCAACAAATTAAAATTTTATTTCACATTAAAATAGATTTTCTTAATTTTTGTTAAAATTTTTCATAAATGTAGACAAATAAATGAAATTCAGAATCATATAAACAAAAACCACTCAGAGATTTTAAATCTTTTTCAGGTAATAAACTTATGAATGCTAAACTCATGCACACTTTGATCTACTTTAGCATCTGCCTTCTGTATTCTCTGTTGATATTCTCAGTGTTTTCGGATGCATCCTGCAGTCAATGAAGGCAAGTCCTTATTTCTCAGGGTGGGTTATAACCCATCATTGCCAGATCAAAAAGTGGCTTTGCCTTTGGTGACAGTGTAGAATAAGTGCTCAGAAAACTCTTCTAGAAAATGAAAGTATAAATAATGAATTGAGAGACAAAATACACATTGAAAATGGCTAATTATTATCTCATATGCACATTCATTATAATGAGACAAACTCTAATAATGCTAATCATGAGGTTTATGTCATAAAGACTTTTTAAACTGTTTAATATTCTTAAAATCTTTTGATATGTCATAGGCCCTGGGAAGGTATAAAAAGTGGACCTAGGGGCTGGAGCGGTGGCTCAGCGATTTCAGCGCTTGCCTGGCAAGCACGAGGACCCGGGTTCAAACCCCAGCACCATGTACACAACTGAGTGTTGGAGCAGCGGAGGCCATGTGAAAAACTAAATAAAGTTCTTTCTCTCTTTCTCTGTCTCTCACTGTCCCTCTCTCTTTAAAAAAAAAAAAGTGGACCTAGACAATAACACTTTATAGACTTCTCTGGGAAGAAGAACAGAGCTAAATTTTACTAGGCATTATTGAATTTAGAACAGAAAAGCAATCAAAAAAATAAAAAAGTGGTACATTTTTCATCAATCTATAAACGTCAAAGATTGAAAATAATCTTTGTCAATATGAAAGTTGGTGCAGATTATAAGGAGAAAATTTTTTTCATCATCCTTAGATTATATAGCCTCTGTAGTGCTGCTGCAAGTATTTTATTTGAATTCTTTTTTTTTTTTTTGTAGTTAGTGTTTGTTAGCATTTAGAGTTTACAGGGGGGGTTTGGTAGGGAAAGAATCCATTTTCTTTTCTTTTTTAAATAAACCTTTCATAATAATACTTGTGTACATAAAGGACCCTCTCTTATTAGTCCCAGTTGGCATAACAGCAATGACCTGAATAAACTCTAAACTGGCAGGTTAAAGAAAGCAGTTCTCAGAGGCTGCTGACTTGGCCTTCAGCCACCAAATTCAAAGCAGAGGAAGGGGTGAGGACTTGTGGTTTGCACATGTACAGGACATCTGAGTCAGGTGTTTCTTAATCACATCTTTAGATTTTGATCTGCCCATGGCAGGTGGCTGTCAATTACATTTGGCAAGCTGCTTGAAAATCTTACTAAGTTATCTGGGCCTGCAAAAGAAAATTAGCTCACTTTACTCAACAAAAATGTATGAAGGCTAAAATGCTGAGCTCATTAACAGCCATTTTTAGGATCTTTCCTTATTGTAAGACTATGATAGGTAGTTGATGGTTCTTTGAATATAAAGTTACTTCCCCATTAGCTGAAATTACTATTCAAAGAGCATCATTAAGTAGAATTACGAGGGGAAATGAAAATTGTTATAGGGAGCTTTTATAAATGACTGTAGAGATTTTCAAGTAAGAAAACATATCTAAATATGTTACCATTCTAAATTTGGAATTAATATTTCTATACAGGGAGTTGAATAATATAAAGACACACTTGTGATTTGAACCATTTTTGATATTTTATGCACAGCACTCAATACAGCACCTATTAGCACAGATATTAATTTACAATATTACTCAACTTTGCATACAAGCAATTTCAAGGCAAGTAAAAAAGAAGAAAAAAAGTTGTCTTGGCACGTTATATTTTGGAAAGATAGCCAAAAATCCTTAAACTGTTAAAATAGCAGGGTGGCCTTTAAAAGGCATATATGTTTTTTCTGTTTTTATTACACATTTTTTCTGTTCCTAAAATACATTAAATTATGTTCCTTATAAACCATAACATTTTTACAGCTTATAGCATAAAAATAACATTTTGAACACATAGTTCACCAACACTTGCCAACAACACAATGTCCCTGCCGCGTGGTCATTTTCAGTGTGAGAGGTGATGAATGACCAGGAACCATTTATCTAAAGTAAACAAGCACTGCTCTTAGCTGGATGTTTTCTGACTGAGTCAGAGTTACAAGATAACGTGTCTGAAATAGTTCAGAACTGTAGAGCCAAATCACCATATTAGGAGGTAAAGACAGAATACTTTTATTCTGTAAGATATCTGAGAGTGTTACACATAATATACTATATCATGTACCTAAAATAACTATTGGAACATAAATCCATATTTTAATATTATAGCTAAAATATTTATAGTAGTTGTAGTTTTCATTACATTCCACCAGGCATGTGAAAAAATAATGATTAATTATTTTAAGTGCAGATTCAGTAAATTGATTACATTGAAAAGATGGTAGGCGTTAGTAAAGAAATTCTAAGAGTTAAAAATGCAGTTTTTTAAGAGTTTTTAAATCAAATATGCATTTTAAAGGACTCAGGAATAAAACAAAAGAGATAGAAAAGATCAGGGAAAATTAAGAGAAATCTATCAAACTATAAATGATTATATTTAAAATTTGAGTTTGAGCAGGTTGTTCTCTTCTGCTACGTATTATTTGTATGGTGATTCGCATTGAAAAGTATGCTACAAGTATTAACAGAAACTCTTAAAGTCATATGTGTCTCTCAAAATTCCAAGACACAAATAATTTTTCTAGTTAGATTTCTCGGAATGGCTAGTAATAAGGCACTGTCCTCAACAGGAGTTCTACCCAAACATGGGAGTTAAATAACCTCATTATGAATGTCTATGGACCTAAACACATGTGTTTAAAAAGGTACCTTGGCTCTTTTAAGGTACAGTATGGCTAGGCAGGAGTACAAGATCTGGAGAAAGAGCACAGGTTTCAAATCAAGTTACTAATTGAATAACCTTTGGCATCTCACCAAAAATTTAATTTCCTTACCAGAAAGAATTAGGGATCCTAACTTCACGTTTGCCTTAGGACTGTTACAAGAATTATGTGATAAAGTGTTGAAATAATACCTTGGTTACAGGATCACCTAGTTCTTTCCTTAGTAAGTAACAAAGTCCTTAATATATGTTAAAAATCTTTGCGCCCCACTGCCAATTTGTGATGCTCTAGGAAACTGAAGTTCGGAAATTTCAGGGTTAAAAATAAAATAAAACATTTGCATGTAATTAGTTTGAATGGGAAAAGGTGACAAGATGAATTCTGATTTAATCAACATTTCAGTCCCTTTCCTGTTGGTTTCCAGGTTTCTTAATGTGTGTATTTAAAGGAAGCAGGGTCCTTTCATTAATGGTGGCACTTTTGTTGTTATTTCCCCCATGTCACTCTTCCCTGCCATTCTGCGCTGCTTCTCATTAGCATAGGTCATTGCCCTGTCAACAACTGTCTGCCTCCAGACACCAGACTGCTTCCCTTAAAAAGATTCAGGCATGTTCTAGGACAGGCATTTGTTTAAAAATATAGAAAAATGTAGTTTTTCCTCAGAATAAAAGATACAAATATAGATGTGTAGAATCCAAGTTTTACTGTGGGGACGAGTATCATTCATCGGCCTTTTTATATAAACCTTCCCACTAAATATCACAGAGCCATCATTCTATTATCCTTATAAAATATAATGAACAACAGGGAATGCAATTAATTCCAAGAGTGAATCCCACACAGGGTAAAAGGGTTTTCATCTGCCTGTGGCTGGTGGTTGATATACTGATTTAGAAATTATTTGGGCAGGGTAACTACCTGCCCCGTGATTATTTACTATCACCATCTTGAATGGTGCTTTGTAATTAATCACACTCAGCACTAACAGCAAGGGAGTCTGCTCCCCACAATGCAGGGAACAGTTACTCCCCACTCTCTCACTTGGCGTTTCTGCAACCCTGTTGTGATTTTGTTTCCAGAAAAACTTCTGTCCCTGCTGTTTGGGGAAATGTATCTATAATGTCTTGATCCAAGAATTTCATATTCAACAGATGGTATTCTTGGCTATGTATTCACTGTAGTTTCTCTGAGCAGAGTTGAGTGCTTAATATTCCTTGTTCTCTGCCAATCATCTTTTAGCACACAAGTTAATGTTGATCAAGTATGTATTATTCTTGTACTTTCAATCTGACCCTTTTGGAATTCTGGTCTTTATCTAACACAAATTGTGAAGAATCCAAGCGTGTTATTTTATGGTCCTGTCTTAAGAGAGATACCAAACATTCTATGTTTATATGCACAGATAAAATATAAAATATATCTGTACCAACAGAAACAGGAAAATATACATAGGAATATTCCCATAGAGACTGATTCTGTCTGAACCTGGAATTTTCTCTACACTATTTTCCTCTCTGAATACCATATAATATATATCCATCCCCAAATCTTTATAAAAGTTAATGAAAAACTTATTATGCATGATAGTGCACTTAGGATTGAACAGCTTTTTTAGACTATAAATCCCTGTGCATTGATAAGATGTCTATATTTATAATGAGATGAGGTAATGGTGTGTATGTGTGTAGACACACACACACACACACATACACACACACACACACACTGCATGCAAAATCAGACTTAAAAGTATCTGTGGGTGACCAGCATCTGAGTTTTGGGAAATACTGTAGGTCAAAAAAGGGGCTTTTTGCAGCAATTTTAATTTCTTTACTTAAAACCAATAAAAGCAACTCTACACTGTTTGCCTTCCACTCAGGTCTGACCATCAAAGAGACAAATGGAGGGAGAAAATGGTAGGGACAGTATAGGCTTCAAGAACTCAAACTTCATTCATTTTTCTGCCTCACCTAACAAGCCTCTACAAGGCTACAAAGGAAAGATTCTATTTTTTCACACAAAGCCAAGCCAAGAGTGAACTGGATTAACTGATTCAAAGCCTTCAGCTTCCTATGTATGCCTCCCTAGCTGGCAAAATCCACTATTTTTCTTTTTCAACTTACTTCATTACTTCCTGGCATTCTTTTAAAAGTACTTTCCTGTTTGGCGCTAAATCTGCCATCAGCAGATTTGACATGGTCATTTGTAAACAAAAGCCTGAGATTCCTTGGTGAAAAGGAAAGGATAAAAAAATAAAATAAAACAAACAAAATCCTGGTGTGTATGACAGTACATTTCTGACTTTATCATCAATTTTAGTAGTTGATAGAGAGGAGAGTTTAAACTTGGTAATCAATTGTTGCATTAGGAAAGTTGATGGAAACACTTGCATTTTAATGTGTTTCTAATAAAGCTCAATAGCTATACTATTAACTAATTTAACATCAATTCATGGAGGGATATTAAATTCCTGTCCCTGTAAATGAACCAATCATATACTTTCCAGTCTTTCAGTATTTCCCTACAATCTGTCTATATATTCATTGGCGGCAATTAAATGCAGCCTTCCTTTCTAGTTAGTATTTTATATGCCCATAATATAATCAGCTCAGCTTCATTCTAGATGTAGTCATGTCAGAAAGTATAATGATATTTTATTAATATTTGCATTAAAATGTACATCAAATCTCTCCATGTTGTTTCTAGGTAATGTGCATTTTTAATATGATAAATATAACAAATAGACTAATTGACAAATGTATTGGCCCAGAACACATATTTAATAAATAATCATAGATTTACTGTTACCTAACTTCCACTTACGATTTTAAAAGAAAAATATTTGCGAGGTTAGGCATTTCCTATTTATCAATTCAAAAGCACTGAAGGGGTTGGGAGGAATGTGCTACAAGCAAAACTTCTACAATAACTCCATCTATATACCTTAGTGGATGAAGGGCTGTCACATTTTGACACATCTGACTTATTTGATGAGGTCAAGAGCTTGGAGATTCTGTCCTGCCCTGCCCCACCACTGAGAAATGAGCATATTGAAGACAGGCTGGAGAGCTCTTAAAGACACTGCAGTCTCTCTCCTTAATCCTGCTGGAACATTTACAACCTCGCAGGATGTCTCCTTTGAATGTCAAGATTAAGAACGTAATCCTTTAAAATTTGGCTCAGACTCAAACAAAAGTGAAGTTAGACTTTTCACTTTTTAAACTATATGAAAAAAAGATGCTCTTTATTACTTGTCAGGTTTAAGGAAGAAAGGATTTTGAAAACAGAACCATTCAGGTGATATGTAATTAAACGTAAAAAGGATGAATTAAATAAAATCTCTCTTAGAATTTGTAAAAATCAAGTTATTGTTCCTATCTACAATAAGAAAAAGATACCACAAAATTAAAAATGATTTCTAAAACCAATAATATATTCGGGTTGTAATCTTTTTTGAAAACTGAAATAAACTGAAATTCTTATAATGTCATGATTCATTATCAATTTCCTTTTTTAAAAGATACTTTCTTTTTAGTATCCTCAATTGTCCAGACACCTATACTTTCAGTTCAGTATAACTGCATTTAAGTATAATAAGTATTTGAATTATATTAAGTAAATGTATTCAAATCTTTATCCTATTGTGCTCTATATAATTTCAGATAAAATTAATATTTTACTGTTTGGAAAATAAATAAAAGCTACTATCTTTTATTTCTATATTTAATATGAAATTTTCATCTTACATTTGTCTTACGGTTGTCACAACCTACAAATTTTGACTGTGTGATTATTCAGCCCAGAAAATTTCCTGTAAGATTGAACAATGCCTTAAAGTAATGTAGATTCATTTAAGAATGGTCATTTGGTACTAGAAATAAGAAAGAAAAAAAAATCTTCTTAAACAAGTTTGTTATATATTATATTTAAGAGATTTCTTACAAGGTATCTGATTGTTCAATTTTTAAAAAATAAGTTGGGGAATGAAAAAATTAATCTTGATAACATTCTTGAGATAAATTCATGTAATCTCAGCTATCTTGGCCAAAAATCATATAAGAGAACCCAAAATAATAATACTGCAATATTGAAAGACACAGAAATATGATTCATAGTAGAGGTATATCCTTGGAACATTTGGCAAAGTTATAAGCAGAAGAAATTTAAGAGCATATTAAGACAATATAGTATTTCAAAATCTATCATATTTCCATTTATGAAAAGGCATATAAGAATGATCAAAATATGTATATAATATACAATTATTTGCAATTGGGGAAAACTTCCTAAGAAATAGAAACATGGTCAACTTTTGAAGTAAATGTCTCATAGATTAGTTGCTTTGATGTTCCCTTGGTTAGTGCTTATGTAATCTTCTCTTGAAAGATAAGTATTAGAAAGTCATGAACGGATATTTTAATATTACAAACACCTTTTTAGGTTTGTCTTCTTTACTAAAAAATGCTGCATATTCTATACATATTATAGTATTCAGCATGGTACTATTACCGAGACTGGCAACAAGCTAAGTCTTCATTTCACAGCTTTCTGTGATTCCTCTTCTGCAAACAAACTTGGTCATGCATTCCTTACAAAGATAGGGATAGCTGGGCATGGTGGAGTATGCCTGGAATTCCAGCTACTTGGTAATGCTGAGACAGGAAGATCACAAGTTCAAGGCCAGCTTGGGCAACATAGTGAAACACTGTCTCAATAAAATAAACATTAAAAGGACCTCAGAAGTATACCACTCTTGGGTTTGATCCCCAGTATTTCAATATTAAATATATAAATAATAGGATAAATGCAATGCCAGCATTTTACTTTTTTCAAAAGAGGTAATAATATTCTAATTATCAGTAGCCAACTATTTATTTAATAGTAAGTTCAAGTGGTCTCTAGGAAATCAAAATTTAAGCACAGCATACTTCAATAGTACCTTGTCAATTTACTGGTGAATTTTTACATTGTTTTGTTTTTATCAAGAATGAAAAATATAATAGATGATGTCATTCTTTAGGTAATCAAGAAATTCTGATAGCTTATCATATTAATTATACATACTTTTTAAAAGTCATATTGATTAAACAATGCTGCATCAAAGAACGACTGTTCTAGCTAAAAAAAACTTTTTAAACAATGTAAGGGTTATCTACAGATTTGTGGAGGAGAAAAGCAAAATCAGAGATATTTTATAGCTCAAACATCATATCAGCATTTTTAAAATAGAAGAGGAGCCCCTATCAGGTTATATTTAAATTTTCCAGACTAACTGCAGGATTTGTGGAAGGCACTATGAAGGACTGAGTAACTAAAGTAGACATGATGAAGGATCTTGCTTTTATACTCTTTCAGGGAGGGCTTAGGTGGCAACAAGCAGTCAAAGGGTTGTTATAAGAAGTGAAAGAAGGAACACAGCCCTTCTTCATTTTTCTTTCATTTCATTCAACTCCATTTGTAGGTTAATTCATTATGATTCAAGTGCAGTAGAATGTTACATTGCATGAATCCATCCAAATACATGGATCTAGACTTTTGATTAATAGACATCCACACTGTGTCCAAAGCTGCAGTTAACCATCTCATCCATGTCCCAATGCATTTAATCTGCGTTTCTCTATGGTCTATCTACAAGAATTAGTGTAAGTGCAGATATACTGAACTCTACAAGTTAGTGGGACATTTCTTCATAAATTACATGGTTCTACAAACCCATACTCTCAATAGACAGTATATAGCATTTCTGATTCTGCACATCTTTACCATGTACTCAGTATTTCCAGATGTTATCCTATGTTGGAATCTGGAGATTGTCAAATAGTATTTAAATATAGCTCCAATCAACCATTTCTTGATTACTGGTGAGACTGAGCATCATTTCATGTGCTTGCTGGCCGTTTGGATATCTTCTTATATCAACTTCCATATTTTCTATTTCTTAAAATCAGTATCTTTATTCCAACGTTATCTTTTTATCCTTTGTTACTTATTTATTGGTTTTGTGGAGGATTTCTGTAACATTGATGTTTCTAATGTTAATGAAGTCATACTTATTAAAAATGTTTTTGGAGGTGCTCATTTTAATGTAGTGTTTGGGGAAAAACTCTTCACTCTGAGGTGAACTTATAAAACGTTTACAAATCTATCCTTAAATGCTTGGTCTTTAGTTCACCTATCATTCATTTTGCTCATTCTGTGTGGTAAACTTCTACTCGCTCTACTCCCAGGGATTTCAGGATATTTATTGATTAGAGTCAATAGAATTGTTTTCTGGCAGCTTTTGCAAATCAATCAAACACATACATGAGCATCTACTTTGCAATTACTCATTCTTTTCCATTTATTTTGTATTTTCTAACATTGTGCTATTTGCCAATCTATGAGTCACTCTATCTTTAAAATAAATTTTAAAATCACGCACAGAAAGCTGCTCCTATCACCAAATTGGTTCAAAACATTTTCTTGCCAAATATTGGACTTTTAAAGTTCCAAGTAACACTTGGTACTAACTTGTTAAATTATCCGAAAAATTAATCTAAGACGTTAGATTGTTTTAAATTTAAATAAAGGAGAACTGGATTTATGTACCTTAAATCTTGCAGATAATTAAAGACGACTCTACTATTTTTTATAAATTCCACCTGAGCTCCCTTCCTGTGTCTCCTACTACAAACACCTTGATGTAAGTGACAGCTTATTTGGCCTTAGGCCCCACTTGTCCAGGGTAGCACAGAATCTTATTGTTACATCCCACCTTTTGTCCCCTGTTAGACAGTTCTGCTGTTTCCCTTGCAAGACTCAAAGTTAATTCAGAAGAAGCATTTATATCACCTTTGACCTAAGAAACTCTGGGTTGGAGGCTGATCCCAAATCAGCCACCTTATTTAAATTCTTCCCTCAATACAGCTTATCAAGTCTCTTTTCTTTTTAGATTTCTATTCAGGAGCAAGATGGCAAAGCATGTACCTTCTAAATCAGAATTATATGTCAAATTCTCTAAGGAGTGACATTGAAAGCCTTCTTTTTAGTAGACTGTCTCTCCTATCAGGTCCATAGTAGAGTGCATGAGATGCACATAGGTTATCAGCTCTTACCAAAGCAAACTCAACAAATCTCTACCATCCCATAAATCTCCTCCAGGCTTTTCTCATAAACATGAAGTGGGAAGTGATATTATAAGATAGGAGATAAGTCATGTTGAATTTTTTCCTTGAAAATTTGCAACTGATTTATTTACTAAAGTCTGATGTCTGATATCTGTTTTCTCTGCAACTCTTCTCAAACTTGTAATTTATCATCTTGTTGAAAAACATTTACATTTTTATTACATTTTTGCACATTTGTCATATTATTAGGTTTATGTGCATATCAGTGGATAAGATAGCATTTCAAATTGTTACGTTTTACCCTTTTGTACTGAAGATCTAAAATAAGATGTACCAAGGTGGTGATAATGAACATTTTTGCCTAGTTTCAAATTTTAAAGGATATTTTACAATGTTTTATCACTAAGTGCAAGATTTCATGAGGATTAAGGAAGTTCTATTTTATTCCAACTGTGCTAAGATTTTGTTTGACATGAATAAGAGTTGTTTCATCTGTTGATATGATCATTATTTTCTTCTTCTTTAATCTTTTAATGTGGTGCATTACATTAATAGATAATCTGTGTAATAATGATGCATGCCAGATTTCTCTGCATGTTTTAGATCTTCATAAAATAATATCTATAATAATACTAACTGTGCTGAAATACTGAGAAAGGGCAATTTTGGCTGTTTCTTTGACATATGGAGAATTTGAGAAAATAAGACTAACACATAGCTTACTCAATATTGGTTTGTTTTAATAAACTGTTCAGAAACTTTGTAAGTATAAAGATACATGCACCAATTTATATGAGAAAATGGCATCAGCGCTATATTTGAGGTGGTACACTTATTTATATTAATGTCACATTTATGTTTTAGGTAAGTAGAAAGAAAGAAATTTCTGTCTTTAAGTTTTTCCTTTGGAATTTTTTTGATGAAAGGAATACATTTTTACAGATTTTTCCTTTTTATACTTACAGGTCACATAACTAAAGAATGAATTAAAGCAATCCCTTTTGTAAAGAATGAGATACAAAAGGTTAACCTGTTATATCCTGGATGTAGAATTGATTAGAGCAATTTAATATTGAGGGCTGCTAACAAAATCTCAAGGAGTAGTCAGAGCTAGACCCTCAGACTTTGTGATGTTACAATATATACATCTCATTACAGAAAGGGTTTCAAACTTCAGATTACATAGGAACAAGCAAATTAACTATTTCACGACAATGAAATATATATGCAAAATAATTTTTACATGCCACTTAAGCTCAAGGATGTTTTAGAGATATGGATATCCCTATGAAGTCAGAACAGATATTAAGACATGCAAACCTGGTCTTAGAGCTTCATGAAACCTGCCAGGGCTTGCTAGGATATTGTATATCACTTCTGACTTGTAAGAAGTGATTAAATTTTGCTTAGGATATATGGAAGTAAACTGAAGAAATTTCTAATAAGAAAGTGAGATTATGACGATGGTTTTTAAAAACAAAGGGGGAAGAGAATGATAGAGTAAATTCTGGATATAGAACAGTTATTGACAAATCACATCTCTTGTTGAATGTAGTTATAGATATCACCTCCCACAAGTCACAACAAGGATGATATCCAGCTAAGCAGACACTGACCTCGGCCTGTAAGTGTGTGCTGAGCAGTAGTAGAAGAGGGCACCTGCCCCACGGTTAGCAAACCATAGTCCAGACCTCCTGTTTTCAACTCTGGCACATATCTAAACTACCAATGAATTACTTAAAATACATGTATCTTAGACACAAAGAAGCAGGTTCTTCATTATGCTGTACATCATTTCTTGAATTTGTGAGTGAAGATATTAAGGAAGTAGAGTCTTTGTTAGTCTCCTAGAGATAACCATGGCCCAAGGCCCAAGCTGATCAGGTGGGAGAATGGACTCTTGAATCTAAGTTACTTTCTCTTTCCATTCACTCTTAATCTCTGGTGGCCTCTATCTTGGCACATGACTAATTTATAAACAGCACTATGTCATCTCTATAATTAGTATAAAACCATTCAAAAAAAGAGTTTGTATTCATGATTATAGAATGGAGCTAAATAAATCAGAATAAAACGTTGAAGAAATCCTTCTCCCTCAAAAACCAAAACAATCTCCCCCATAAAACAACAATAACAAAAAAAAAAAGCTGTTTGAAGGAAACATACTGTTAAAATAAAAGAATGTGCACAAAAAATACAAAACTGTCACTCTATCTACATCGGTCTCTGTTTGTAAGAAAGGGTGAATTCCAGACAGTCATGTACCTTCTTTTTTGCAGGCTCCCTTTCAAAGCGCTTTCAACAGAACCTTACTTAATAAGTACTCTGAGGATGAGAAGGACATGGATGATTATATGCTAGAGTAGGAGAAGAAAGGCCTTGAACATTGTCTCCTAATTCCTATTAATTTTCCTGGTACAAATGATGAGCCATGTGTCGGTGGACTTAGATCTCTTAAATAGAGTGGCATGGCTGACACCTCCAAAAGAGGAAGCTTTTACCCACACACAGAAACCTCATCTTCTGTGTAGTGTAGAAAGGACTGAGTTATACATTTTTTTCTTTCCAGCCTCTAGCCATTGTTTTTAAATGATCCAAATGATACCGTTGTGATTTCATTTCTTCAGCTGAACATCTACTTGCCTAGATCCTCAGAGTGCAGTCATGAGCTGAAAGTCCTCATATTTTGAAATCTGGTTTGTGTATAGGGGTACAGGACACAGAAAGAGATAGTAAAGGATCACACAAACAATTAAATAAACAAGTGATTTCAGACATGAGAAGTGAAAATGAGCGAGTGTGACTAGGGTTTACAGGTGGGAGAGTGCAGCTAATTCAGAACAAACAGGGTGGTGAGATTGATCAAGAATCTGAAAGACAAGGCAGTCTTGTGAATCTTGGGGTTGAAGAGCTGGGGCATAAGAAGAGCAAATGCAAAAGACCTGAAGTGTTTACGGTGATGTGTTTTAAGAGCAGGTGGAAAGGCTGATTCCTCAGAACATAGAAAGCCCAAGAGAGAATAATAGGAGATTAAGCAAGGAGTAGGCACTATTCAGCTACTTGGAATAGTTATAAGGCAAAACAAGGAATTTATGATAACTCTCAGAGAGATGGAGTGGAGGATTTTATTCAACAAATTAATATTTATGTTGAAAATATATGTATTTAACTAAAATAGTGTATTTTGTTCTATAAATTATATATAGTACAGTAAAAATAATTTCCTCTAATCATTATATAAAATTTATTGTTATTTGCTATTGATACAAGATATACTAGAGGTCAGAGAAAACACATTATCTTTTGTGTGGCATATATATTTTATCAAGGTTAAAATATATTGTAGCATAATGAAGAAATAGTCACACTCTTGTTCTAAAATCTTTCATTTGACCACTGATTTGTGCATGGCTTTCTTTTTTAAAATTAATTTTTATTGGTGCATTAAAATTGTACATAATGATGAGATTTGTTGTTACATATTCATACATGCACACATTATAACAATTTAATTTAGCCAACATCCCCTCCCCAGCATTCCGCCTCTCTTTCCTCCCATCCTCTGGTCCCTTGTCTCTGCTGATTGCCCCTTGAAATTGATTGTGTGGGAATTAGCTTTCTAGGGGTGCAAAATTTATTTTTCTCTTCCCCTTAACCTTCCCTTCTTTTCATACTTTCACTGTATTGTTATCTATTCAATTGGCTTCTTCTCTTGAAATTAAGAGTTTTATATTAGAATGGCAAAAAATGATCAGCTAATTTGACTAGTGGTATTATCAGATGGACTCTTCAGTTCTTTCAATGAATGGCACTTATAAACTTTACTTATTCCAAAATATCAAAAAAGTGGAAGCTATTAATTATTGTGGTTGACTATATTATAAACTATTTTATTTGCCTATGTGTGCTATAAATCAATGCCAAAATAATGGTGGTAAAGTTTGAATAAGGTCTTTTCATCTCTGCACTAAAATACTTTCAAAGAATGTGCTACAGTATAAAGTCTAATCCAAACACAGCACACAAGGCCTTCTACTCTGACAAATGATGTCCCTCTGTGCCCACTTGCAATTACAAATATTTATTTCACTTGCTTTGATTATTCATCTCACTTTCTCCCCATCTACTCTAATGTTTACATACCCTCAAGATTTAGTCCAGACTTTAGCTTCTACGGTAAATTTTTCCTGCTTTTTCTGAGTAGATTCATTTGGTTCATGTATTTTACTCTCATAACTGTGTGAAAGTTCTAACTGAAATATTTGTAATTATCTATTTACACTGTTATATTCTATAATGAAAAATGATTCTTTCCTGTATGGTATCATATGTGATTCACTCCCCCCCCCCCCACATTTATTACTAGTGCAGAACTCATTTACTGAGTGAATTGAGTTCTTCCAAACATTGCAAGAATTCTACGGCCTCAATGATGAGTGAACAAATGGGAGAATGACTGACAGCTATAATTTCATCCTTGTTTTACAATATGGTCTGTAATGAACCTGGGATGAGAAGACTATGAAATTACATTATACTCCTGGCCTTCTTATCTGTCCACGTATAGTTGCCTGTTCTTACAACTCTAACCATCTACCAATGACTACCTGTTGAATCTTACTCTTCTGAAATCTAAGGAAGTCATTCCTCCATGAAATTTTTATTGATTCCTACATCAAAAGCCTTCTTCCCTCCTTTGCATTTCTTCCCATATGGTCAGTGTCTCCTTTTAAAGGTTACTTCTTTCTACATTGTGTCTGTTTCTATTACAGCATTATTATGGGTACATGTTTCTTTATTCCTTGATACAATTACAAACAATTTAAATAAGATCATGTGTGATTTTCTTTATGCCATTTGCCTGTAGACATGCACATGAGTACATATATCAAGGCAGTATAATTGCAATGCTCAATAGAACAGATGATATAATTATAAATTCTCTCCTGTTTCAATTTTTTTCAAAATAGATTTCATATATTTTTTTCTGCCAAATGTGAAAAACCCAGAAAACTCCTTTATTTACTTGGATATGTTTATTGATCCAAAATTTCTTGAGAATTTCATATTAGTTTATTTTTTTTCTTCATGTGTACTCATGTGCATTCTTGTACAGGTCTAAGATTACTTCAACGTTGTTTTCCAAAGAAAATTAACTTTGTTACATTTCTAAACTTAGAAAAACACATATAGTAAAAATGAGTCATAGCTCAGACACTAGTTGAGTACTTAAAATAGTTATTTATATAAGCTAATCTAGAAGTAATAACAACTAAATAAATTATTCTCACTCTTTTCAGAATACATGGAATAACAATAATCCTATTATTGATGCCAACTCTTTAATTACAGAATCTCTTTAACATTGAAGGAAAAGATCTTTCTAAATGCTGGATACTGTGTTGTTTTTACCAGATAAAAGGGATAAATCTGAGTGAAATTGTGAGGTTTATGCCAGGAAGGTTGATGGGAACACTTCTAACAAAATCGGAGCAACTACTCTGCAGCTGAACAGAGGTGGGTGGGATAAATGCAATGAATTGAGCTCTCTCTGCAGACTTATCCCATTATTTTTTCACTAATGAATTGATTTGTCAAACATCAAAAGCAAAGAGAATAGATCTAAAATTTACCTGCATTTACTAAAAGTTTCAACTCTCTCTTTCGTTCCAAAGTATCATTATGATAGGATGCTCTTGTCAAAGAGACAGTTACCATTATTCAGCTTATAAAAGGATACTCAAAAAACACACCACATTTATTGCTGAAAATTTACTTTTATCTTAATGAAAATAATTTATTTAGTATGGATAAAAATTTATAAGCTTTTTTGTAAATAAGTAGACACACACAGTAGGCATGAGAGAATGACTAGATTATAGGTATATAGAGACCATGGGCTTTCGACTTTTCAGAGAATAACTGCCTCACAGTGAATTAATACTATGCATTTCCTCTATATATTTTCCCTTCACCAGAGACTTCTAAAAACGAATCTATTAAAGACTATTCTACCTGTGAATGAGCTTTGAATTACCTTTGCTTCTGTCAAAGCCCATTTATCAAACTGACAATGTGAGTCTCTAAAAGCAAATAAGGGCAAGAAGGGGCCTTGCACTCTTGCCTTGGCAGAATTAAGCTCCTTTTCCACAAGACAAAGGCATCCCAGAGACAGCTGTAGCATTTTATACAAACTCTGTTAAACACTGCATAATGTCTTTTTTTTCTTTGGAGGAACCTATATAAATTTTGTTTGATATAATTCTGAATGCTTCTACTGTGCAACACTGCACAGTAGATGTGTGTGTGTGTGTGTGTGTGTATCTCTATATATTTGTTCATCTTTACAAATCTATTATTCTTTGTTTTAAAATATAAAATCTTGGAATAAAAAATAAAACTTCCTCTATTTTGTTCAAAGTGACACTCATGATGCATTATTTTGATATATTCGTGTATGTTCTTATAGTTTTTATATAGAGATCTAAAGACAAAAAACAGCTTGATAAGTGGGGGGGGAATATTTTCTATAGACTATAGTGATTTTAAGAAAATCAGATTAAGCCTAAGGAAGTCTGTTTAATACAGTGGTCATTTTGTTAATACAAGCTAGATATATAGAGAATGGTTTGCTTGAGCAAATGCCTGCATATAAACATTCAACATCTAGACACAAATATCTGCTTTATTTGCCAATGTCCTTGATAACATATCTATGTAACTTGAGCAACTCCTTTTTACTAATGGAGTGGAACATTCTAGAGAGAATTCTATTAAACAAAAAGTCAGTCTTATTATTAGATCTTGCTGAATCAATGATGCTAAAAACATTACAGAGACAGTTTGAAAACTTTTCTTTGTCAGATGTCCATCTATCTATGACCAATTGCTTAATTGAAAATTACGCTGTTGATGATTGTGTGTATTGGTCAATCAAGAAATCCTACTACAAGTGAAGTGAACATTTCTGAATTTCCAGGGTAGAAATTGGTGGTAAATAAAAGGCATTCATTCTTAAACATATGTGAATATTAAGTATGCTTTAGATCAAGTAATTTATAGCTTGAATACAAGATGAGCTACCTTGTTAGTTAATCTAAATATTTCAATACTTCAAAGTGTTTGCCTGTGAAAGATTTCTTCAATTTTGAAGAGAATCAACTCAGAAATTTAATTTAGAGTTAATTTGTTGATAGAACCACCAAAGTAAAATTCATTAAAGCAAGAAATCTGGTATTAATTTATCTTTAACTATATTCAGATATATCTTTATATATTTAGCATTATGTATATTAGAAAATATTTAATATTATATATTAGAAAACAATCTCCAAAGTAGCTAATATTATCTTATGGATGGATTTTTAAAAATAAGCATATGAACAACCTTGACAAAGATATTAGTAAAAATTATGCCAGATTTATGGGTGGTATAATAGGAAAAATTTCTACCTCTTTCATTCATAAAATCTTCAATTTTTAAGAAAACATTGGCATAATTATACCGAACTTTTACTATCATTTGCTCTATAATCATGCAAAAGTATATAGGGTTTTTCTGTAGAAATACCAGTCATTACAATACTATTTTGAAGGAAATGTATGGTGAGTAATTTTTCTTTCTTTAAACATTTTTTGATGATTTTTAAGATTTAATGCATTTCTTCTCTCTGGCCTATTTCCTGCTAGATTTTTCATTTAAAGAATCCCTCACAAGAATTCCCTACATTCTATGAGAAGGGAAGATGTTTTCACAAAGGAACTGGAGGCATGAAGGGACATGTGTCCCTTGCCTATTTCAGCAAAGTGCATGAACTGGACGATGTTTTCAAATCCCGGGCCTACAGGACAAGGGAATTTCTTTCATGATCAGTGCTCCAGAAAGTTGGAAGGACCTCTTCTGCAACAGTGGGCATAGGGATGCTTTATGATTACAATAAATTCCCTTTTTAAAAACCTTTATTTATCCCTAAAAATAAAAACACACAAGGAAACAGTAGTGTTTAGAAGGTATTTATATTGTCCACCACTTAGCATTTAGTTCAAACACAACAGCTCTATCAACATGCTCATGTATGCACCCATACACACAAATACACACACACACACACACACACACACACACACAAGTATATATCTCATACGTACTTAACAAAGAGGTCACCTTTTCTGTCACTTCAACATTTCTAGGACAGCACATAGTCAAGAGAGTGTCTGGAACCATATTTTAAAACAAATGTTACTTTGAATTATAGGGCTTAAGTCTGTTCTGGAAATAGGCGCATGGCCAGTGTAATTATGGCTTATGTGAGTCACAGAGGCGGCTCTAGGCACTGTTCATCCTATTTATACTTTAGTCCTGGAACAAATATTGAGAAGCTAAAGAAACAGTGACAAAGAACAGTGTCAGATGAAGTTCACTGGACACAACCTCCTTTCTTATAACTCAAACACAACTTAAGGATCCCAGCACACAGGTTAGGAGACCTCCTACTTCTCTGGAAGTTCTCAATGGTTATGAGGGGACAGGCAGGCAGGTCACAGATTCCTTTGAGTTATGACCTTGCTGGGTTATTAAATAGAATTGGATCCTGTTGAAAAATTTGGCCATAGCAATTTACTCTACAGCAGAATAATGTACTTCACAAGAGAAGTGTCAGATTATTGAATTCTTTGTGCTGAACTGTACTTTGTCCAAGAGTATATATATACTGGAGCTTACAATCCAAACAGTTCCCATACATTATATCTGTTTTCAGCTTATATGTCACTTTGCTGTGCAGGAATGTTTTCAGAGTAACTATTTATTTGTTCAATGTTACATACTCTTTATTCTGTTTTCTCCCTTTTTCATATGAAATATTTTTAAAGTTATTGTAGGTTCACAATGCAATTTAGAAAAAGGTATGGAAATTTTACTTATATTCCATTTCTCAAGGAATATAGAGCCTCTCCAATTATTATCTATTTTTCTCTAAATAGTATCAGAGGAAAGAAAAAAGATCAAAATGTTAAGAATTATAATTTCATAGAAAAAATTCTTAAAAGTCCTATTCATTTTTAAGGCAAATATAGCCATACATTTGTAAATTCTTCCCTCTATTGTCTCTCTTCATATATAAATGTGTGTCAACTCCACTAAACTATAAGCTCATAGACATAAGAGATTATATATTTTGAAACTAAAGCACTGGTGTGTCCTTAAGGAATAGACAAGTATTGAAAAGTATGTCTTCAGTGAAACCTCAAATCTCAAAATATTCTTTTGTCAACAAGTCAAATTATCCTTTTTTGGAAATCATATGATCCTATACTAAAAAGATCCCAAAACCTCTATCAAAAGACTGCTAGAGCTAATAATAAAATTTAGCAAAGTAGCAGATTACAAAACCAACAATCAAAAATCAATAGCTTTATATATACCAATAATAAATCTGCTAAGAAAAAGGTCAGAAAAACTATCCCCTACACAATATTATCAAAAAATTAAAATACCTAGGAGTAAAACTTAAGCAAGGAGGTAAAATAACTCTAAAATGAAAACTACAAAACATTGAAGAATAAATTGAAGAAGTCACCACCCTGGCCAGGCTTGCTGAGTAGACTGCTTGGATGTTTCTCAAGAAACCCCAACATACCCAATCACAAGACACTCCATCTAAGAGGCACAAGCCTTTGCCCCTTTAAAACTGAAGAAAACACAAGAAAGTGGAAAGAACTTCCATGTTCATGGATAGGCAGAATTTAAATTGGTCAA
>PVKS010027822.1:0-27111 GCA_004027875.1 Aplodontia rufa
GCCTCGGGAGACTTGGCATCCCTCCTTCCATTCCCACCTGCTGCCTTAGTGCTCCTCCAGGGGGGCCTCAGAAGAGGTGACCCGGACTTCCCCCAACCCTGACTTCCTTCACCTATAACAAGGAAGGTGACATTGACAATGCATGTCACATCCCCCCATCCTACATCTGTCACTGACCAAAAAGTGGCCACCCAGCTTCTTGAAGAAGTGAGATGAACAGTGCAGCTCTTCAAATCCTCAAACCCAGGGGCTGGAGTGGTGGCTTGGCAGTTAAGACGCTTGCCCGGCATGCGCAAGTACACGAGTTCAAACCCCAGCACCACGTACACAACGAAGTCTCCGATCAACAAAGGCCACGTGAAAAACTAAAAAATTGTTTCTCTCTCTCTCTCTCTCTCTCACTGTCCCTCTCTCTTAAAAAAGAAAAAAATCCTCAAACCCCAACTAGAATGATATGATCCACTCAGACAAGAATAAGGTTAGACTCTACGAAGAACTTCCGTTCTCCTACCTCATGAGGCAGTGTGGAAGGGGTTGAGCAGAGAACCCTGCATAGTTGCTCCCCTTTGACCACCCTATTCTCCACTCCAGCATGGACCAAGCAGTGAGGTGAGGAGAGCTAGGCACCCAGGGCTGCTCCTCTGAGGCCTGCTGCACAGACAGACAGACTCAAGTACATGGGGCCATCTGGAGCCAGGAAGCACTGAAATAGAAAGAAGGTCCCGAGGCCCTGCAGGACATGTGGACACCAGAGGCCCACCTGAGTGCTGGGGGAGCTGCAGTGTGGCTGGATGTGGCCTCTGGCCACACCCAGGAGAGACCTGACCGCACATTTGCCTGGACACTGGATGTGCTCCTGAAGCTTCCAGGGAGGCAGGCGGCCCCCCAGGGCAATTCAGGGATTCACAGAGGTGAGGGCTTCCAGGCTCTGGGTCTGGCTCCAGTCACCTGGACTCATGTCCTGCTCCCTGCTTCCTGACTGTGCCACCCTAGCAGGTGGCTTCACCTCTCTGAGCCTCCCACTCCTCTTCTGAGGGTGGTCACTGGGGTGCCCAGTTCAGGTATGTGTGGGGACTGGAGGGTGCACACTGGAAGAGCTGGACCAGAGGCCCAGCTCCCAGAAAGTGACACCACTGCGCAGCACTGCTCCCGGAATGACGGACACCAGATCAGCGCTTTCAAACGCAGGTCACACCCTGGCAGGGCCGAGTTTGGTGAGCGCCTGGAACAGGAGGGCAGGCAGGGACCTACACAGGACCAGCGCTCACGTGAGCCCAAGGGAGGGAAGGCTGGGACCCCATGGGGCTAACCAGGTCCCCTCCAGGAATGGCTGCACAGAAGCCCCCCAGGTGAACTGCCATCACTCCCGTTGTCCTCCCTGCTCAGGGGAACCCACCACTCACCCAGCATCTCCTGAGCTGGCCTCAGGGAGCCCTGGGGACCTGGCAAGATGGGAAGTACACCCCATCCCAGTCACAGGCCAGGAGGTCAGGGCAGCGAGGGGAGCACCTGCCAGGACCATAGGGGCTCATTGTTGAGGACTGAGCCCCCCTCCAGGCCTCAGTTTCCCCACCTATGAAAGGTGGGCCCTCTGGGTGGGCACCAGGTCCTCAGACTCCAGTGGGCTTGCTCAGTCCTGGTGGCCCATGCTGCCGCTGAAGCTCAGGGGAGCAGGCAGCACAGCCCCCAGGTCCAGCCCTCCCCCTGGGAGCAGGGCAGGCAGAGGGGGTGTGGATCCCGGGTTGCTGCGGTTGCCAGTGATCAGGCCTCCTCTAGCAAGCCCTCCAGGACTGCATCCTGCCCCCTGCTACTCCAGGAGCCCTGCCAGTCCTACACGGTGCCTCCCTCTGCTCCGGCCTCCCCTTGGCAGCACCAGCAGTCCCCAGTGTCCCACCTCCTGCCATGTGGCTGGGACCACCCCACTGCAGCCCATAGGAAAAATGCTCTGCGGGTGTCCCTTGCATGGTCCAGGACACAGAGTTTACCAGGTACTGACGTGACCTGCTGGCCCAGAGCCAGGGCTCCAGCACACGGCCACTGGGCCACTCGAAGCCAGGCCTTTTCCCAGTCTAGGGTCTGCCTTGCCACATCCCATTTGTTATGCGGCCTCAGGTCTCCAACCTTCTCTGTGCCTCAGTCCAGAAGCTGGGACAAGATGAGCTCTGCAAGGACTCCCAAGGGACAAACAGGGCAGGGATGTGGCCTGGGTGCCAGGGGTGAAGACTTTCACCTTGGGGCAACTCCCCATGCCAGAGCACTAAGTGCACCAGGCACACAGCAGGCAGGGTACAGCTGAGATCCGCGGTCCAGCCCAAGCCAGGCTCCCGATGCCTGGGCACTTCCCGGCTTGCCCCTGCTGACTCCCCCAGGGCTTCTGCCCCAGCTAAGCCTCATTCACCCTCCACAGCCCCCAATCCCTGGGCCCACATCTGGCCCATGTCACTCACCTCCATAGGCCTTGGACGAGTCCTGGCCCCCTCCTGCCCCTTCACCCCAGCCCTGTCCCTCCAGTCTGCTGAGTGGCCAAGGCTGGGGTAGGGCCAGGGGCTGGGAACCACAGCAGCTCCCAGCTAGCCTGCCTTCCCGATGATCAACACAGGACAGTCCTGGTCCTGCTTCCCTCTGTCCCTGTCCCCTCAGGACAGAAATGACACAGGTGCCTGCTGCCCCTGAGGGTGTATCTATGAGCTGGGGCCGCTCTCCAGCAGGACCGGCCAGTGCCAGTCAACAGAGCCACAGGTTGAGCAGCCCCACTTTTCTCCCCCTACTCGAAATGACATTGAACCATGCCCTGCGGCCCTGCAGACCCAGCAGGACCTCAAGGCCTGCCTTCCCAGCCAGGAGCTGGTGCTAGTCTAAGGGTAGCAGCATGAGTGGGCCAGAGGCTCCTGAGCCTCTCTGGGCCCCAGTTTCCCCATCTGGGAAAGCACAACAATGTTCTAAGGAAATAACCATAGGTGCGGACTCCACCCAGCAGTAGTGGGGAGGCTGGGGCAGGGAGGTTGCTGGGGAGTGATGGCATAACCCTCTCCCAGAACCTTCTGTGGCTCCCAATTGCCCACAGGATCAAACCCACCACTGGTGCCTGCTGGGGCTGCCAAGACAGTGCGGTGGTGCCACTCATGCGCAACTCCCTGAACATGTGTTCCCCAACAGCCTCTTCTGCCCATCCACGCTCTGCCACCTGTTACATTTCCCTGTGTCCCCTCCAGGAGGGCCACCCTGTTCCATGCAGGAGACCCCTGAGCACACAGTTCTGCAGACTTTCCACCCAGGATGGCCTCTTTCCTCTCCAGCCCAAGACCACCAACACCGGTGCATGGGCACTCAGGGAGGCCCAGCGTCAGGTAGGCAGGCGCTGGGTCACTACCTGGAAGCCAGAAGAGGCGCACGGGCACCCACGAGGGGCAGAACCCCGGGAATCCGTCCCCTGCCAGGCAGCAGTGACCCCTCCCCGGCAGAGTGCACAGGCAGGAGTGTCAGCCCCAGCCCCAGGCCCTGCAGCACTGGGATTGGGTGGTCCTCCCCTCCAAGGCTGGTGTTCTGGGACTCTAGGGCTCCTCCCGGGCGGGCCCCGCCCCCACCCCGCCCCCACCCCGCCCCCACCCCGCCCCCACCCACCGCCTTGCCCAAAAGCGGCCCCGAGCCGGCCTGACGTCAGGCCCGGGGAGGGCGCGGTCCCCTCCGTGCTCCGCCAGCGCTCAAGCACGAGCCTAAGCCGAGCGGCTCAGTCTCCAGCCCCCGTGAAGGCGCGGTGAGTCCCGGGACTGTCCTCCCCCACAGCGCCCCCAGGCAGGAGGTTCCAGCAGAGCCTGGGAGCCCTCACTGCCCAGTCAAGCCAGCAGCCACGGGAGGGGGTCGGGAAACCTCCAGACCCCGCAAGCCAGCAGAGCGCAGAGCCCACCCGCCGGCGGGGGCCCTTGCACAGAGGGGAAACTGAGGCCCCCAGGAAAAGCGCAGGCAGGAGTTGGACGGCAGGGTGTGCAGAGCTATCTGCCTGCCCTCCTGCCCTGGGAAGAGAGCAGAGCTCTTCCCAGCTCCTGGGCACCCACCTGGCTTATGATTTCATCCCTAGGTTTCTTTATCCATTCAGTAAGGACCCTGAGCATCTGCCGTGGCCAGACTGGGCCTGTTTCCCCACCTGTCAAGACAGTGGATTGGCCCCAGGGGCCAGGCCAGGAAAGGGGTTGGACAAGCTTAGGGATACAGCAAACCGCTGCTCCCCTGCTGGGACAGGGCTGGGGTTGAGGGATCTGTGGGGTAGTTCCAGGGTCCTAAAAGGAGAGGGGAAACTGAGGCCCAGGGAGGGATTGCCTGCTCAGCTCCTAGCATGGGCCTTGGAGCTGGCACTGCCCAGCTGGCTGTGCCTGGTGCAGCTCCCCTGTGAGAAGTCAGTGGGAGCAGGGTCCCGAGAGGGGCAGGCTGGATGGGAACTGGCAGGTGGCCAGGGTGCCTGACGGGGCAGACATGGAGCGGCTGGGCTGCCTTTGGCCGTTCAGGGACAGAAAGCTGGTGGTGGCAGTGCACTCACCCACCGGCCCCTACCTTCTTTCCTTGACGCTGGTCATCCAGGGGCTCCCCTCCCCTCCTGTCCGAGTGGCCATAGGCAGGTGAGTAATTGCCCATCTCTGAGCCTCCCAGAGCAGGACCCTCAGCAAAGTCAGGGACTGTGGCTGTGCTCCACACTCCCAAGGGTGCCTGGGGGCCTTCTGTCCTGGGTGGCCTAGGGAAGGAGGCGGCGTCGAGGCACGAGTGTTGTTTCTGAGTCACGCACATGTTGGTTCAGCAGCCACCCTGCTGCAGCCCAGCAGGCCAGCCTGGGTCTGCTGGACATAAAGCAAGTCCCGTGTGCAGGATTCAGGTGCTCGGGAAGGACGCACAGGACGTGGCGAGGGCCTGAGGGCACCGAGTAGAGCTCCCCTCACCTGAGTCCAGCCACAGCCCCAGTCAAGCTGGCTCCCGCCTCTTCCCTCTCCCTGGAGCATTGTGCTCTCAGGTCATGACAGCTACTTCTCAGCCTCCACCTCTGCCCCTGCCATGTCTGCCTAGGGCCCCTTCATGCCTGCATGGCTGAGGTTCACGCCCAGGTCTGACACCTCTGGTCCTAGCTCTCTGCTGAGCCAGCCCCGGCTGCAGCCTGGGTGAGTGCCGCCCAGCCCCTGTGCATAGCAGGGTCTGCATACAACTCTGGCCAGAGCTGAGCCGCCACCAGTAACAGTCCAACCCAGCCCCTCACCCCAGCAGGAGGACCCTGGACACAGGACTTAACCCCTCCTCAGATCAGTTTCTTCATAGCCTGAATGAGACCTGCCATGCCCACTCAGGGATATTACAGGAAGCATCAGTGGGACCCTGGAAGGGGTCATATCAGCCCCACATGTCATGGGATTGGAGCCCCAGGGGAGGTGTCCAGGGCACTGGGAGGTTAGAAGGCATCAGGGAGGGCTGTGTGGGTGCCAGGAGCCTGCATCAGGTAACCCAGGCAGAGGGAACAGCAGGTGCAAAGGCCAAGAGTGCCAGGCCAAGGATCTCCAGGCCGCAGGTGCACACCCAGGAACTCCTGTCCTGGCACCCCTGGGAGGAAGAGCTGGGGGAGGGTTCAGAGGCCACCACAGCTGCAGCTGTCCAGGCTAGAGGTGAACAGCGAACCAGGGTGACAGGGTCCTGCAGGATCTGCAAATGTGGCCAGTGCCCCTCCGGGACACGTGGGAGTTCCATCAGTCCACAGTCCCAGGGAAGGGGCTCTGCTGGTGGCCCTCAAGGCCAGGTGCTCTCTTAGAAATGCTTAGTTCTCTCCCTGAGCTGGGGTTGGGGGGGCCAGCTGAGACCAACTGAGTGACCCGGGGCACGTGGTCTCTTTTGGAGGACTTAGAGGGTCCTGGCCACCCCTGAGTGCAGCAAACAGAAGCTCAGAACTGTGAAAACAGCAGATGCCCGGAAACCAGGGGTAATCATAGGACAGGTGATGGTTCCCCAATAATAGCTCTTCTGGCCGTGGGGGGCCACAGGGTCACTCACTGACACACATGCTGCAGCCCTCACAGACCCGTGGATACACCCTTGGCCTCAGGGCCGTGACAACCCCCCTATGCACCACACCTGGCCCAGGCCACCATGTGCAGACAGCTGCTGCCTGTGCCTGGTCCTCCAGACCTGGGTCTGATCCCCAGCTCCACCAGTTCTGTGCTGCGTGACCTTGGGTGTGCTGCCCCCTTCTCTGGGGCTCTGGTTCCTTACCTGGCCCCTGGTGGAGCTCTGGCAGGGAGGAGCCCATGCCCATTCTCCACACCTGCCCTTCCCAGGCTGCACACAGGATCTGGGACCTAGGCCTTCTCTTTACCCAGCTCCACCTGCCGCAGGCAGAGAAGCCAGCTGTGAGGACAGCCGGACCTCAGGGGTGGACTCAGAGGCGCCTAGAGCAGTCGGGACACACCTCCCCACCCACCTCCCTACCTGGGAGCCTTGGCCACCTGTGCCCTGTACCCCTTCAGGTGTGGGGTATTGTTGTGTCCATCAGTCTGGATGGGGTAGAAACCCCAGGGGAGGAGACAGTATCAGATGACTTGGTGGAGCCTCCCAGAGTGACCAACTTCACAAAGGCTCTGAGAGGTCCTGCCCTGAGCATCAGGATGGTCCGACTCTGCAGGCTGGCATGGCAGGGCCTGCTCAGGAGCTCCAGCGCCCTTTCTGGAATGAACGATTCCTCCCAGGTAGGGTGTCCCAAGGTGTGTCTTCCTGTCATCCAACACCTCCAGTCACTCTGCCAGATTCCTTCATGCACTCAGCAAACAGGGTCCCCAGAGTCACAGGTGAGAGACTGAGGCTCCCTGTGATGGAGTAGCTTACCCAGGTGGGGGCAGGGGTGGGGCTGGCATAAACCAAAGACCCCTGCCACCAAGGCAGGAGCAGCCCCCCCTTCCATACTCCATGGGACTGGCTCAGGGCGCTCAACCAGGAAAGAGAAGAGGCACCACGGATCCGCCCCGGGCTGCTCTGGATGCTGGAGCAGCAGATATGAGCTGTGTCCCCACCCCAGGATGCTAGTCTGATGGAGAGGGGTGGCACACAGCACACAGGGGACTGCCCTGGGAGGGCCACCAGGAGGAGGCACCAGGGACCCAGAAAGGAGCAGGAAGGCTTCCTGGTGGGGTGAGTCAGGAGCGAGTCCAAACAGTGTGCCTGGGTGTGGGGGGAGGGAGAACCAGGGCAGAGGCCTGGAGGTGCAGGGCATGCAGAACATGGGTACTGTGGCTCCCCCAGGCAGGGATGCAATGACTGCAGAGGGCACCCAGCCCTGAGGGTCCTGGCCCCAGGCACCTCCCAGAGGACCCCTGCCCCAGTGGCCTCTTCTAAGGCCAAGTGCCATCAGCCCTCTGCCGAAGCATGTAGGGAACACCTGCCCCTGCCTCGCTGAGGGTCCCAGGGAAGCCTCGAAAGGCCTGTGGCTGGGCTCTGGGCTCCGTGTCTGCTGCCTGCAGGGGATCAGGGCTCAGTGCATGATCAGGACGAATCTCAGAGTGTGACAGGTGTCACGCTGCAGAGCCCAGCAGCCCACACGGCCACACCTGGACTGAGTGCTTGGCCTCCGGAGTCCCACCAGCCCTGCAGGGCATAAGAGGAGGTGGAGGCTTGAGCACTAAGAGGCTGAGGCTGGCCAGGGCCATGAGCAGCACCAGGATGGAGGTAGGCAAGGTCTCTGGTAGAAGCCACCCTGGCGAGCCCCTGCCCAGGATGGCAGCAAGATGTGCCCCCACCCTGGCCACTCTGTTCCCTTGGGTGCAGTCTGTCTCCACTGCCTCACCTCCCAGTTTTGAGTACCTGCTCCACGGTCGATGTCGCGTTGGTGCGATGACCCCATAGTAGATTCTGTTTTCCCACATTACAGGTGAGGAAACTGAGGCTCAGAAACTCCAGGTACACTTTGTACTCAGAGAGGGAGCCAGCTTGAATGGGGCAATCTAGGCTGGAGTTGGACTCAGTTTCCTCCCCTGGTGGCCTCCCCTCCTCCTTGGGTCTATCCCTCCGCCCACACCAGGGAGGTGTGGCCTGGGCCAGTGGTGAATGTGAAGTTTTGCAGCCCTGGTGCAGACTCCAGGCCCAGAGCCCCAGCTTCATGCCTGGCACTGCAAACATGGGACACCAGCCCCTGCCCACTGGGCTCCAGCCAGCTGCTCCAGGTCATGCTGTCTGTTCTGCCATGGACAGTCTCAGAGCACCTGCCAGGGAAGGGACAGGGGATGGGATCGTCTCCCCCAGATCTCTGCCTCCCCCTCTGCCTGGCAGGTGGGCCAAGGCCAGGGTGACCCCTGAGGACCTGCCTTCCTTCTGAAATGCTCACCAGGAGCCACCTTCACCTTCCCAGCAAGCATGGGGACTGCAGCACACACTGGAGTCCCTCGTCCTCCAGAACAGGAAGGGTGTGTGCAGAAGCCCGAGAGTGGCCACTTAATAATGAAACCAGGACAGTCACTGCAGAAGAGAGGCAGAGGAACAGGAGAGGGGGCTGAGCTCGGGGGACGTTCATGCAGAGTAGCCAGACTTGGCAGGGAGAAGAAGCGACGGCAGCATGAGCCAGTCTGTGGCCAGGATCAGGGCTCAGACTGTGACTGGCATTAAGGCTCCAGGTGTGACCTGGGTCAAGGTGTAAGAGTGCAACAGGATTTGGGGTCAGTGGGAGACCAGAGTTGGGTTCAATGTCTGTCCTAGGCTAAGGTTGAGAGTGTGACAGGGATCAAGGCTCATTGTGTTACTAGGATTAGGGATCAGTGTGTGACCAGGGTCAGGGCTCAGTGCATGACCAGGGTCAGGGCTCAGAGAGACAGGTATCAAGATTCATCAAGTTACTGGCATCATGACTCAGTGCAACCAGGTTTTGAACTCACTGTGGGACCAAGATCAGGATTCAGACTGTTGAAGCTGAGAATCCCTCTCCTCACCTTCCTGGCCTCTGGGGTGTCTAAAGGCCCCATCCATCCCTCAGAGCTCCCACTGCCCTGGGCCATGTCCCTAGCAACACATTGGCTGGTGAGCAAGAGAGGCTGGCCCTGGGGAGTGTCCTGGGAGAGCATCATCCTGAGACCAGCTCCCAGAGGAAACATTTCATAATGTTTATTATTTGTCTCTGGTTGTGACACTGATTCAGGCCAGTGCAGACAAAGGGAAAGCCAAGCAGACAGACCCCACAAATCGTCTGTGACACCATTCCCCTAGCCAACTCTGGGTGTCCCCTTGGTTTTTTCCTTCCGGACACTGTGGACTTGGAAGGAGGCAACACTCACAGGCCTGAGTTGCCAGGTTCCGAGCTCCCATGCCTGCTCATGCCCGCAGATCATCTTTCCCCACCCTGGCTCCCTGTCCCTCAGAGCCCACCAGGGATGGACCAATCCATTCATCCAATAAAGACGTCCATCAGGGATGGCCTGCCCATGAGGGGGTGCGTAGAGACCCACCCAGTGGACACTGGCCTGGGCCCACAGGTGGTGGGACTTCAGGGGGCTGGGCACAGGCCTAAGCAGCACTTGGCTCACCCTAGCAGCCACAGGATGGCAGAGGTCCCAGAGGCAAAGGGCTTGCTGGGTGACCTCAGGCAGGTGCTGACATCGCTGAGATGAGGATAAAGGTGGGGCCACCTGACAACCAGTCCCAACTCTTGGAAAGCAAGTGTCCTTTGCTGCACTCACCCTGCTTGGCCAGGCACAGTGCCCTGTCCCCTGGGAAGCAGGACTCTGTGTCTCTACCTCAGCAGGATGGGATGGCCAGAGGAAGCCTGCTGCCCAAGGCCAGCCAGTCCCTGAGAGTGGCAGTGTCCACCCTGTTGCAGAAGATGGTCACCAGGAGGGCCATGGGAAACAACTGATGGGGAGGGTCTTCTGGACCCCGGCAGGGGGATGCTGTGCTCCCGGGATGTCTGATGCCCACCCCGCCTCCTCGCCTCTCCCCAGAGGCTTCTCCTCTCTGCTGAAAAAGACAGAAATGTCCTTATTTGGAGGGTCAGCCCAGCCTGGGGTGGGGGCAGGATCCTGTTAACCCTTCCTTTATAAATAAAGGGATAAATCAGGGCCGAGTTAAACACTGCTCAGCGGGAACATAAACAGAGTGGGCGGCTCCAGTCCAGCCCCCTGCCCAGAGCACAGCCTGCACTTGATGCACGCCCTCCCGCTGGCTGCTGAGATCCAGGCTCCCGCCCCAGCGAGCCACCCATGGTCAGGAAACAGTGCCCTTCTCTCAGGCCATGGAGGAGGGGGCTGGTTTTCCACCCGTCTGCCCTGCCTAGCCCCCAGTTTCTTTTGGGAAAGGCCCAGGGCGTTGACCTAGAGCCAGCCTGGTGGAGGTAAGAACAGATGGGTGGCCTGGAGGATGGGGCTGTGACCATGGGTGTGGGGTTGGTGGTGGGGCAAGCAGTATAGAGGTCCTCAGGATGAGCAGGACTCTGTCACAGCAGAATTAATTTATCAGCCACCACCTGTGTGCTGCTGTGCCCTTGACCCTGATCAGCTCAGTTAATCCTCTCAGCAGACGCTGAATCCCAGTAGTATAGATTAAGAAATATGGCACAGAGTGGTTCAGTGGCTTGCCCAAGGATCACAGCAATAAGTGCAAGAGCAGGATTGGAGCCAGGCCCTGAATCCACCCACGTCCTGAGCCCAGTCATCTTACCTTTGTCTTCTCTCTCCAGCCTGATAGTCCTGTGGGAAGTCTGCTTTTTCCTGTCCAGAAGGGACAGTTTCAAAACCCTTAGCGTTTTGCCAAAGCACCACACTGCAAGCGCCAGGTCGGAGTGGCGCAGAGAGCAGGGATCTTGGGCCAGACCAGGCAAGGGGCTGGGGGTGGGGAACACAGATAAGCAAGCGAGATCCCAGCCTCAAGGCAGAGCTGGGTGCCAGATTGGGTGCCAGGCTTGTGCCTTACATAACCCATCTCCTTGCTTCCAGGGCTGGGGCGCGCTGGCCACCGCCATGCCTTCCATGTCTGCAGTCCCCAACACCACGGTGACGGTGGCATGGCCCAATGGCAGCGTGCCAGAGACGTCCCTATTCCACCTTTTCGCCCTGCTGGATGAGGAGCTACACGCCACCTTTCCGGGCCTGTGGCTGGCGCTGATGGCGGTGCACGGGGTCATCTTCCTGGCAGGGCTGGTGCTCAACGGGCTGGCCTTGTATGTCTTCTGCTGTCGCACACGAGCAAAGACGCCATCGGTCACCTACACCATCAACCTAGTGGTGACCGACCTGCTGGTGGGCCTGTCCCTGCCCACACGCTTCGCAGTCTTCTACGGTGCGCGAGGGTGCCTGCACTGCGCCTTCCCGCACGTACTGGGCTACTTCCTCAACATGCACTGCTCCATCCTCTTCCTCACCTGCATCTGCGTGGACCGCTACCTGGCCATCGTGCAGCCTGACGGCTCCCGCCGCTGGCGCCAGCCTGCCTGTGCCAGGGCCGTGTGCGCCTTCGTGTGGCTGGCAGCCGGCGCCGTGACCCTGTCGGTGCTGGGGGTGACGGCCGGCGGGAGGCCCTGCTGCCGCGTGTTTGCGCTGACAGTGCTGGAGTTCCTGCTGCCGCTGTTGGTCATCAGCGTCTTCACCGGCCGCATCATGTGCGCGCTGTCGCGGCCCGGCCTGCTGCGCCAGGGCCGTCAGCGCCGCGTGCGGGCCATGCAGCTGCTGCTCACAGTGCTCGTCATCTTCCTTGTCTGCTTCACGCCCTTCCATGCCCGCCAGGTGGCCGTGGCGCTGTGGCCTGGCGCACCCCGCCATGCAAGCCTTGTGGTCTACCACGTGGCCGTGACCCTCAGCAGCCTCAATAGCTGCATGGACCCCATCGTCTACTGCTTCGTCACCAGTGGCTTCCAGGCCACCGTCCGCGGCCTCTTCCACCGGAGCGGAGCAGGGTGTGAGCCCAGCAGCGGCGACGTTGTTAGCATGCACAAGAGTTCCAAGGGCTCAGGCCCCCAGCACATCCTCAGCGCTGGCCCTTGTGCCCTCACCCAGGTCCTGGCCAATGGGCCTGAGCCTTAGCGGCACTCGGCCAGAGGGCCAAAGGTCAGGGTTGGGCTGGGTGCCCAGCCTAGACACCTGCTGGGCCAGCAAATTGGTCTCGTCTTGATCCTTTGGAGATGGCCACCCAGGGCCCAGCACGGATTCTCAGGCTACCATCCTGTGGTTGATCAGCAATGTCTGATGGGCTCCAGGTCGAGTATGGTGGTCTGAATGACAGTCACTTGCCTTCCCTGGGGGTCTCCTGTGTCCACTGGGAACCCAGAAGGGTAGCAGAGCTGCTCCTCACCTGGGCTGCCGGTCCGCAGAAGGAGCTCCTCAGGAAAAGGGAGCAGAGAGGATTTAGGTATGGGGCTTCCCAGGAAATCAGCAAAACAACCCCAAGAGACCTACACACACACAGCTGGAAGGACAGGGACAGGGACAATGCTGGGACATAAATGCCACACACCAGGGAGGGGGCTCATCTATTAAGACCTCCACTTATGGCCTCCACAAAGTGCACAGAAGACAGCGTGACCCCCAGGACTCTGACATCCAGGTTGACACAGGAATCTGCCCAGGAGAGGCCAGCTTCACCCATGTCTCGTGCTGGACAAGCAAAGTGACATGCACAGGTGCCACCACTGAGCAAGGGCAGGATCAGAATCAACACTCAGCCCTGAGGCCTCCAAGTCCTTGCTTCTCCTCCAGGAGACACAGTTCAGGAAACAGCCTCGGAAGACCCTGCCTGCTGCCCCAGGTGGACAGCAGGGCTCACTGCCTGTCCTGTGGATGAGAAAACCAAGGATGAGACAAAGGCCACTGGAATGCAGGCCTGCCATCTAAAGGCCACAGAGCTGGACAAAAGAACTGAAGGCCCCTCGTTCTGTCCTCCAGACCCACAGAGGACAAGACTGGCCACCCTGGCCTGGCTCATTCCCCACACCTTTGACAAAGGAGGGGCCCTCTGGCTTGGATCTCTGATCACCTCCTCTGAGCTGGACTCCAGGATTGCTCCCCATGTGCTTTCTGCCAGTGTCTCAGCTCCTGGGGGCCCCTTCCAGACTGCATGGGGCAGGGACCTGTGAAGGAAAGGTGCTCTGGGCCCCCTGCCCTGGATCTTGGCCAGGACCACTGAAGCAGGTGAGGTGGAATCAGGCCCCATTTTGGGACCTCAGCTCCTGAGAAAGTCCTCTGTGCTCAGATAACCTGTGGCCTGTGCAGCTAGGAGCAGGAGGTGAGGTCTGGGAGAGCAAAGACCAGGCTCCCCATCTTGGCTTGGGGTAGAGTATCATTTTCCAAACTCAGGGCCCTGGAGAGGACACGAGAACGCCATTTATACCCTCCTTTACGGACAAGAAAACCAAGGTTCAGAGCGAAGGGGGCTTGCCAAGGTCACAGAGGTAAAGCAAGGCCAGTGTTGTCCCCACTGAGCCCCATGGGGCACGCTGTCTTCAGTGACTGTCACTCACCATGACCCTTACTGGTGCGGGCCCTTTGCTGGAAGCTGCCCCGCTCCAGCCCACCAGGACCCAGAACTCCAAAGGCTCAGGCAGGGTAGCTGGGCAGCCCAGGGAAGGCCTGAGGCCACCTTCTGCCAGAAAGCTCAGAGGGGTTGCTTGGGCAGAACTGGTCCCTGGAGGCAGGAAACGCCTGGAGCAGGGAACAGGTGCCATCCAGCCACGTCGCCTGCCACTCCAATGTTGGTCTGCTCAGACATCGAGGCCAGGGTTCCTGGACGCCCTCTCTTCAGGGTCTCTGGTTCCCTTGCTCCCTCCCAACAGCTGCCCATCTGTTACCTTGCCCCGCCAGGCCACCTCTCCACGTGACCTGGGGCAGGACCCCACCTCAATTCCCCCACTGTGCTGTGAGGACCTCACTGGGCCAGACGGGCATGGAGAGTGCTGCCTGGGAAAAGGTGGGCCCAAGCCCGCATCTCACAGGCCAGTGAGGGGCCAGGGCCACAGCAGCCCCACTTGACTTCACATGTGGCTCTGCAGTCCCCTTCTTCTGTAGCACACGCCCCTCCTCAGCTAGTGTTTTGTGCCACCTCTCTGCCACCCATCCTTTTTCAGCCCCATCAAGTGCCCCCATCTCGATTCCCTGTCTGGTCACCACTCTAATTCACACTAAAGAGGGAATCGCTAACATTAGCTGGCTGCTGTTTGCAGGTGGAGGGACTGCAGCTTTTCTGGAACAATCTCTTCCAGGAACAGGGTTCTCTAAGGCAGATGAGTCAAGCCCCCACCTCCTCTCCCCAGGTCTAAAATCTCGCCATTCAAGTGGATTCCCTAGGGCCTGGAAGGCAGTGGAGAGCATGCAGGACCCAGACAGGAAGGAGTTGAGGGGCCAGGCCACCTGTCTCCTGGGGACCTCAGTCTGAACAGACTCTTGCAGAACCTCAATAGGCAGGCCTCAGTTTCCCCACTCACCTCCCCTCTCCTTAGCCTATACCTGGAGGGCATCCAGCCCAGTGGTCCTGCCTGGGCCCCCACAGCCCCCTCCCGAGGCTGATGCTGCAGACTCTAGGAGCTGGCAGGTCAGGCCGCGCCTGCTATCTGTCCCACAGGACAGGGTGCAAGGCCTCCCTCTCCAGGTTCCCAAACGGCCAGGGTGGCGGGGAACGGTGTGTGTATTTATATCTGATGTAAACAACCCTGAACGAGAAGCCCTCGTCCTGAGTTAAGGCTGTTTACCCCCCAGTGCCCGTGACTCGGCTCCCAGGCAGCAGGCAGGGGTGCCAAGCGCCAAGTGGGGCCTGCCTGTCATCCTCCCCATCCACCCCCTACCTGTGGACCAGCCTGGGGAGGGGACAGGAGGTGGGTGGGCATCCAGAACACCCCTCCTTGGGGTACTTCCAGAGGTGTGGAATGGAGGCTGGGGGGAACGGCTCTGACTCTGGGGGGCCAGGCTGTCACTCCCCCTTGGTAGTTGTGACCTGGGGCTTGGTGTGAGCCTGGGAGGGGCTCGCTCAGCCCTAGGTATCCCCTTGTGGCTGCAGTCCGCTGCAGCCTCCTCCCAGAGAAGTGCTGGGGTGGGGAGAGGCCCGCAGGCCTTCATCCCTCTCCCTGTCTGGCACTGTCCAGGCCGGAGGCGTCTGGAGGTAAATATTAGGGTCTGTTTAGATTGAATGCCATTAATAGCAGGAAATGTCACCTCGGGCGCCCGCCCTGGCTTCCTGGAGGCCTGGACGCCTGAGGTGGGGCCAAGATTCTGTCTGAGCTGGACCCCAGCAGAAGCCGGGCTGCAGATTATGGCTACAGCCCTTCCCATAGGGTCTTCTGCCCCTTCTGTCCTTGAGGGCACCTGCTGGGGGCTCTGTACCAGGTCCCCTCACCCTGCTCACCTGGGGCTCTGTGCCAGGTCCCCTCACCCGCTTACCTCCTGGGGGCTCTGTGCCAGGTCCCCTCACCTGCTTACCTCCTGGGGGTTCTGTGCCAGGTCCCCTCACCCCCACTCACCTCCTGGGGGCCACATGGCCTTCATGAGCCTGTCGTGAAGTCACCCTGGGGTTGGTCCCTATACACACACACCCACCCTCTAGGTCTGTGCCCAAGCTCAGGAGAAAACTGAGGCTCAGGGGCATGGTGAGCACTAGCTAAGGCTCCCTAGTGTCACTTGAGGGATGAGCTGACTCAGACCTGCCTCCCTCTAGAGTCAAGCCCACCCCCACTCGTAACCCCTCTAGTGGAACCAGAAAGCTTGGGCCACAGATGAAGGGGCCAGCGCAGCTGAATGTCAGTAAGGCCACCTGGCTCTGGAGGGGTTTTCCCATGTGTGGAGATAGGGTGGGGATAGCAGGCTGGGAGCGGCTCAGGGGCTGCCAGGTGGGGCCAGGCCCCAGCAAGTCCTTTGCCCTGAGAGCCTGGAGCCTGGAGCCTGGCAGCAGAGCTGGGACAGCTCAGATCCCACCACCAGCCAAGTGAAAGGCGGGCTGTTGGAGGGCCTCATGGAGGAGGGGCACCCGATACCCTTTCTCCTGGTCCTCACTGCCCACCGGGCAGACAGGGTTCCTCCCCATGGCCCCAGTTCCACCCCACCGCTGAGTTGCTGATCAGCACCCTCCAACCTCAGCTTTGCCAGCTGTCGGTGGGAGTCTGACCCCACACAGCAGGGGCCTAGGAGTCAGAGCCTCTGAACACACACACTCAAGGGGCATCAGCCAAGGCCTGGTGGCACGGCAGTTCCCCCAGTGCCCCTGAGACTTCATGCCCCTGTCCTCTCTGGGCCTCAGTTTCCCCATCTGTAATCTGGAGCTTAGAGCCCTGGCGTGCAAGGTGCCCCCTCCAGCCTATCAGGACTGCCTACTCCCTCTGTCCTCCAGGGCCTCTTGTACCAGCCGTGTGCCCAGACCTCCGGATCTGGCCAGCAGCAAGGGCTGAAATGGGAAAAGCTGTCTGTGCTCACAATGGGCCAATGCTCTGGTCCGCTCCTCTCCACCCCTGGGCCTCCTGGAGCCCTGCTGGGGGAGTGGGCAGGTACACTGCCTCTTGCCCCGCACAGAATCATCAGCCGTGACTGTGGCCCTAGGACATTCCTTGCAAGTGACAGGTATCCCAAGTGACCGGTATGCGTGTTTATGTGAGCCCATGCACGGCAGCTTCTCCAACCCCAGTGAGTTACAAATCTTCCCTCAGTTTCCTCTTCTGCCTGGAGAGGGGGAGAATTGACTCATTCAACCTAAGAGGTCAGGAGAATGCAGTATGGAAGTGTGCATTCTGTGCAGGCCGGGCCAGGTGTGTGCGTGAGCCCATGCATGCAGTGATCTCTTTGTGTGCAGGTGTATGTGTCTGCGAGTCTGTGTATGTGTCTGTGTATGTATGGGCATGTGCACATGTGTGTAAGCCTGCATAGGGTGTGCACACATGTGCGTCTGTGTCCTCTTGGTGTCTGGCCCTCCATAACTCATGACTACCCTGAGCTAACACAGCGCGGGCTGCCTCCAGGAGAGTCCTGCGAGCCATTCATTTGCCCCTACGCCACCCTCCAGGCCCTCAGATCACTGAGCTCTCACAACAGGACATCTGAGCGCACACACTATGCTCCCCACAGGCCTCCCCCAGGCTCGTTCTCCTGGACACGCCCTGCTTCTCTGGGCTTCCCCTGGAATCTGCACACCAGGAGTGAGCTCCAACCCGGGTGCAGAATTCCTGGGTTCCTGGCTGCTGGTGACCTTGAGCAAGCCCCTGCTGCAGCTGCTGCTCTGGGAATGCCTCTGGACAGAGGCATTTGGAGCCACGGCCACCAGGTGGTGCTGCTGGCCTGGAAGAGGTGGCAGAGGCAGCCGTCCACCATCAGCCCCCAGGGCCAGGCAAACCAGGAAGCTGGCTAAGAGCTGTGGCCCCAGGTCTGCAAGCCCTGGGCCACCTGGCTCAGCTCCCTGTGTCCTTTCGCCTGGCACCAGGGAAGAGCAGGTCTATCCTCCACTGTCACGGAAGCCCTTGGAGGCCAGGCCCTGTACAGAGGGTGGGTCTGTGCCCTCTGGGACTGGTCCTCCCCTGGAGTGTGAAGCATACTGTGCCCCTACCTGCAAACTGAATGCGTGGGCGGGGTGGGGGTCAGTCAGGGAAGAGGTATGGTGGGTCAGGTGCCCCCCACAGGAAGCTCACCACCTGCTGGGCACCCAGCTGGGAGCAGTGCAAGTCAGCTCATTCCACCTTGGGATGCCTGACGAGGCAGTGTCCCCTCCTCCGGGAGGGGCTCAGGAGGATAACCCCCCGCTCCGCAGGCTCAAGCCTGCTCTCTCTAAGTCCCAGGCTAGCAAATAGTGTTTTTCCTGTGTAAAGATGCGAAGGGGAGACAAGGGACAGACAGTGCCCGGCTGGTGTTCCCCCGGGGCAGTGGGCTGTGGATTTAGGCCTCCTGCCTCCATAACACGAGGGGACGAAGGCCCTGTGGGCAGCTCAGGGCCTGAGACCTGGTCTTCTTCGAGAGCATGGGCTGCGTTTGCCTGTGATTTGTGAGGAGCGAGAGTCCCCCAGGGCCATCCGTGGTCACTAGGTTAGAAGCCTCTTTCACCCTCTGTGGATCCAGAGAAGTTGGATGTGTGCCCTGAGTCACTCAGCCTGACAGTTGAGCCCACTGTGTGTGGGCAGGAGAGAGAAAGATGCCCGAGGGCTGGGATGCCCCTCAAGCAGAGCCTCACACTCACCACCCCAGAGCGCTGGCACCTGGCGCTGCAAGCTGAGAGGTCCCCCTTGGAGACGGAGACGTGTCCAGAAGACCCTGCCCAACAGCTGGGCTGTGACGCTACCCTCGCCACACTCAGCTGAGGAGGTAGCATGGCCTGGGTGGTGCAGTCACCAGGCCCACCAGCCAGCTCTGCCAGTGCCCAGGTTCCTGCAGAAGCCTGAGAGCTCCTGTGGGGACACGGGGCCTGAGACCCTCCGGGGGACTGCCAGATGTCCTCCCAGGCCCCCTTCCAGTGGGTGCAAGCATCCCCCACCAGCCCTCTCACCCTGCCCATCCACCTCCACTAGCGCCTCATCAGTCCCAGAGTGCCCTCAGTCTGCCCCAGCTGCAGGTCTGGGCTGGACCCAGGGTGACAACGGGGATGGGAATAGCCAGAGTCCAGTGCCTCAGTTCACACCAGAACCTGAGCTGCTACCTTCATTCCCTTCATTGTGACAGCCCTAGAACTTTCCATGTACTGCCCTCTTCCCTTGCTCCTCCCTCGTGTGCCTCCAAGCCACTCACGGGAAGCCTTGGCTGAATGCTTGTCAAGGGACCTCTGAGGGGAGAGGAAGCGGCCACAGGTGCCTGAGCCCTTGAGAAAGACTGCAGGTCCCCAGCTCAGACTCCTAACCAAGTGTGTCCCAAGCCCTCCCTCTCCTGGCAGTCACAGGTAACACATCCCAGGATCCTGGGAGAGCATGTCCGGGGGCCTGGGACTCTCCCAGAGCGTGTGGAGCTCTCGGGCGTTGAGGCTGGGCCCACAGAGGGTGCTGGGCATGAGGGAGCCCCGCTGGAGAGCCAGCCCAGGCACAGGGCCACCAGGACAGGGAAGGAGTAGGTCTCTCCCCAAGCCCCACAGCACCCAGCCAGCTCTCCAGGAAGACCCTTGCAGCTGTAGGGCTGGACCCAAACCTCAAGACCCACCATCAGCTTGAGTCTCCTCTCCGGGCTTCCATCTCCTCATCATGGCAATGGCCACCATCACACCAGTTACTCAAGTTCTTGTCATAAAAACTCGGGAAAGGGGCAGGACCTGCAACTCATGGCAGCAGACCTTCTGCAAGCCTCTACTGAGCACCTGCTGTGAACCTTGGCGTGGAACTGGGGCGCACAGCAGTGAATGGAGCACTCCCTGCCCCCAAGGAGCCCACAGCTACGAACCCATGTGGTGAAGGCCTCAGGGAACTATTGCCAGAGCTGGGGAAGGCTTTCCCTAGGAAGCAGCATGCCCCTGGACTTTGAGGGATAGGTAGGAGTTTTCCTCTGAGAGAAGTGACTGAGGGCATCTCTAGCAGCAAAGTCAAGGCAGATGTGGAGATGGGGCCGTAGCACAGGTGACCAAAGGCCAGGACAGCTGACAGAAGACTCTCAGGAAGTCACTGGACCTCAGTTTCCCTGTCTTACATGAGGATACCAAAGCCTGCTTCCCAAGGAAGATGATGGCCGTGGGTAGTGCTGGGCCAATGCTCCTGTTCCCTATTTAATTGTCTATCTTTTTAGAGACTGGGGTTATTTTTGTCCATGACCAGCCAATTGTGAGCCCAGAGCACATCCTTTCCCAGACTCAGCCTGCCGCTGCCGCCCTCCCCACTCCCAGGCCATGATGGGGCAGGGGCGGGGGGACACATGGGACAGAAATGAAATTTCTCTTCTAAGAAAAGTCACATGGACCTGATGATGGATTGGACACACAGCTGAGCCCCAAGGGGGATGGTTCCAGTATCCAGATGAAGTGGGACCAGGGAAGGAGGCCAGGGCACTCCCCTGACCCACAACGCACTCCCGCCACCCACCGGTCTGGAAACCGCCACTGCAGGAGAGCCTGCCCTTGACACCTGTTCATGGTGACAGTCCTTGTGGCCCCGAGGCTCTTCCTGGCCTCCTAGCTTCCTAGCCTCAGTCTAGAGGACTGACCTCAAGGGGTCCACACCCAGGAAGAAAGTTGGGGGATGTTGGGGTTCTACATGATCTACAAAACAGCCATCTTCCCTGTGACCCAGGTGACCAGCCTGGGGAGGGGCTGCAGGGCCACTGCCCCCCAGCCAGCTTCCTTGACTGAGAAGCCCAGACACCTTGGGCAACCTCCCTTGCCCTTTTGCAAAGCCCCCAACCCCCACAAGCTCTCTCCCACCCGAGACCCTGGCCAGCCTTCCCTGCAAGGTGTCCTTGCTGTTTGTGCATGGCTCCTCCTCCGTGTGACAAGGCACCAGGTGGAGGTGGTAGGAAGGAGCAGGGGCCTCTGGGGCTGGACATTAGAGGGCACAGAAGATCCCATGGCTGCAGAAAGGCCACAATGTGGAAAGCCGGGAGGAAGGCAAGTGGCTGGAGGGAGCTGGCAGGTTCCTGGGGGCAAGCAGAGCCCTTGCAAGGCCAGGCTTAACAATGGTGCTGCTGCCCGTGGAGCCTGCGGTGCTGGGCGTCAGCAGAGGACACTTGCCAGGGGTGGGGGTGGGGGCACGCGTCCACACAGAGGTCTGCATTGTACACCCCCAAGTCCCAGCAAGCTAGTCTCCTAGAACCCAGAGCCTCAGCAGCTGAGAAATGCAGGGTCTGCGGAGGCACGATGCAGGGGCAGGATGCCGCTGGGGCTTCGTCTTCATGGCTAGACGCTGGCAACGGAGTTGGACCCTCCTCCCCACTTCTCTGGCAGTTTTTGGGTCTGCGTTTTCTGAGAAAGCCAGTGAGTGCCCCTTGGTGCTCCTACCATTCAGCCTACAATGCCACCTGTCACACCCCAGGCAGCCCACTACTGCAAGCCCCAGGCTGAAGCACCCCTTCCTCGGGGAGGCCCACCCTCGCAGTCCAGACTGACCCCGGTGAGTGGCCATGGAGCCGGGACCAATGGTGGGCAGCTCTGCAAGGGTGAGGGACGTGGAGGGAGCACAGCTCAGACCCCAGTTCAAAGCACCTGGCTTAGAGCCGCTCACCTCTCCTGGATGCTATGTGGCTTCTGGGACTACTCCCCAGAGGGGGAGACTGCCCAAATGTGCTTTGCAGATGATCAGAGCATCTCCACAATGACCATGACTGAACCACAGAAGCAACGACCGACGCACGGCCCAATGTGGACAGACCCTGAAAATCCCACGCCAAGTGGAAGCCAGGCACAGGTGGCCACGCGCTGGATGCATCCGTCCACGGGAGACCCCGGAACAGGCAGATGCCAGGGGCTGAGGTGGGAGGAGAGGGGCTGCCTGATGGGCCATTTCTGTGTGGACCGAGGGTGTGCTCAGGAACTGGGACCTGGAGAAGGCTGCATCCATCACCAATGGACTAAACACCACCCTCTCGTTCGCTTTAAGGCGCTAACTTTACGCCAATAAAAATGGTATCTTGAAGCATCGCAGTCTGACACAAGGATCACAACACCCCACAGAGGTGACCAGCAGGACACCTAAGCCCACCCAGACCTCGATGAGTGGCCAAGTGTGAGAGACTTGAGTTACCCCTGGGAAGTGCTCTGGAAGTGACCTGGGGTACCCACTCACCCAACCATGGGCTTCCCCCAACCCTTGCACTAGGGGCCCCGCATACCTCTTGGGTTGGGGATGCAGTGGAGGCCTGCCTTGGGCAGGACCTGGGCTTGGGGGCATCATGGGTACTGTGCCCACCTGCCAGCTCAGTGGGCCATGCCTGTGAGCAGGAGCCAGTGACAGGCTCCCACGACCATCACTGGGCTCTGGAATTGGCCCCTGCCCCACCCCATAGTGGCAGCCAGGCAAGGCCCCAGCCAGCAAGAGCCTAGTCCTCTACTGGCCGAAGGTGCCAGGAAGTTTGTGTTGTTTTCCTCCGACTGCTCTAACAAGGGACCATGAACACAGTGACTCCTGTCCTGGACCTGGCAGTCAGAATCCAAGGTTGAGGTGTCGGCAGGGATGGCTCCTTTTGGAAGCTCCAGGGAAATCCTGGCTCCTGGCTCCTCCAGCTCACAGAAGAGCCTGTGTTCCACAGCTGTGCCAGGGCGTGGGGCTCTTCTGACTCCCTCAGCTGCCCCCAGTGTCCCTGCACGGAAGGGCATGGTCCAGAGGTTCCCCATTCGCCAGGCCTGCCCTCCACAGCAGTTATGATCCACGCCCCAGGGGATGGGGTAGAGAGCACTCCGCACACCTGACAGCCCCTCCTCTCACCACCTTCCATTTGAGCAGGGTTAGCTCTACCCTGGGGCCCCCTACCCAGCCCCCGAGTCCACCCTGGGATCTCCCACAGCTCAGGCCTTCGCTCCACCAGGGCCTCCACTTTCTGCACTTGGCCCACTTACGGGACCCCTCCCCTGCTCTGCCCCCCACCCTGCAGGCCACCCTGCCTGGGACTTCCACCCCTTTTGCACACACCACCCCTCCATGGCACCTGCTGGTCACTGCCTGCCTGGGGACAGAGACCTTGAACCCAGTGTCTCACTTGCTCCTCTGTGGCTCCCATCAGGTGCTGCTTCTGAGGGTAGCTTCACGGAGGGTACCCACTTGGTCCCAGCACACCTGGGTTATCAGCCAGGTATCTTCAAAGGCAAGTTCCTGGCACGGGCCTGCCCCTACCCTGTCACCCTTGGCCCAGCCTTGGCAAAGTTTGCTAGTCCTCCACGGGCTCAGCCTTACCAGCCACTCGAGTAAATTAATGTTCCCATCTCTGCTGACTCACAGAAGAGAACACTGGGGGCTCCTGCCAATGAATGCCACCCACAACCCACCAAGGGACAGGCCTGAGCTCTTGGGGACTGTGCCATGAGCCCAAGAACTGCCAACGATCCCCATCTTCCAGCCACCCTCTTCTGCCTGCTGCCCTCAATCTGTACCAAGGCTGGATCCTATGCTGCTATTGCTCCTGGTAGTCTCAGTTCCCCAGGACCATAACACCTGCCATCTTACTGAACTCTAGAGAAGACGGGGCCCTCAGCCTCATTACAGATGGGGAGCACTGGAGCATGCAGGTCTAAGTCCCCCCGCACCTGCGGAGCCCTACACTCGTGCTTGAGGCTGCCCTCCCCTCTGCACACTGGGGAGGGGCTCAGCACAGACTTCTGGGCCTGGAGACCTGGAGGACCAGCGTGGCTCCTAGTCTCAAAAGGCCTGATTGGGGCTACAGGCCTCTGGGCCCTAGGCCAATCAAGCTCAGGAACACTGCATCCCAAACAGGTCACTTCACAGAGTGAAAAACCAATCTCTCAGGGCTGCAAAGAAAGACGTGAAGCAAGCCCTCTGCCCTGGCTCCTGGCCACTTCCTCCCTCCCTCCCCAATAAGCCTTTGCTAGGTGGGCCTTGGTCTGCAGGCTCCCCGGGCTGGAGGAAAGCTGGGTCATCAGAAGGCTCCAAGCATCCAGGCCACAAAGTCTGGGACCCGCATGGTTGGAGGAGGGGAAGGACCTCCAGGTAGAGAGGGTCTGTGCAGAGTGGCTCCCTGGGCTGGAACTCACCCACATCAGAATCTTTCACTCTGCTGGGGATGGAATCCCAGATGGTCCCAGAGCCCACCATGAGACAGGAGGGGGGAAGACCACACCACCCACGCCAGCCAGCAGGAGTCCAGGACATCCTCCCACAAGTCACCCGCTGGGTCTCTTGAGACATTTTGCAGTGAAAATGGATTTTTAACTTCACATTTTTTGAGTACGCTCTCGTTTTTAATAAGCACTTGACCCCTAAGGTAGCACAGGTGTCTGTCAGCGATCGGCAGGGCTATTTTTAGCAAGCATTTTGCGTGATGCCTTATGAGTTAGGAGCTCCTGAACCTTGGAGAGGAGGAGCCGGGACACAGAGAGAGGGCAGAGGGTGGTTCCCTCCCGCTGGAGGTGTGAGAAGGACACGTCGTTCATAAACAGCACAATGGACTAACCAGTGGACTAACCGGAGAGGGAGAGGTGGGAAGCGATGTTATCAGCTGGGGCGATGTTAATTGGAGTCCCGCCGGCCACGCCAGGGTGCTGTTTATCTCTAATTCCCCTCACCTCTGCCCTGCCCAGGCAGGCCTCCGGGAAGAGACGCAGCTGTTTCTTGCTTACACTGGACGTAAACAGGTAAACAAAGGTGGGGCAGGTAGGCTGTTTCAGTGGGACAGGGCTCCTGCCATATTCCTGAGAGGTTCCCAGAGGCCTCAGCATCCTGGCCATGTTGCTGTGAGGTCCAGAGACCAAGGCTGGGGAACTCGAGAGTGCTTGCAGCCCAGTCCTCATAATGCTAGGATTCCTGGGCTGTGTGATGCAGGGTGACCTGGATGCCCCCCCGCCCAGGATCTACTCAGGGAAGGTCCTGAGTCCTTGTGGCAGGACTCAGGACCTTCCCTGCCTCACCCCCAGGGTCAGCCCAGGAGGGGCGGAGACACCTGCCTGATGCTTCTCTTCCTGATTCCCACCCGGAGGTAGGCTTGACCCCTACAATATAGCACAGGGCCTGGAGACCTAGAGGCAAGCCTTCCCACCTGCTGTTCCCTCTCCACCTACACCTCTCCTCCCTCAAGCCCTTGCTCGCCCTTCAAGATGGCATGGCCACCTCCTTGCCTGGGACACTGTCCAAATCTGGAGCTCCCATAGCAGCTTGTCCGTGTCTGAATTCCACTTCGACCTGCTGGGGCCATCATGCCAGCAACCCTGCCTTGCAGGGAACACATTTGAACCCTCACCCCCAACCTGGTCCAGCCCCCCAACGGGAGCTACTCCAGGAAGGAGCCATCGTATAGTCACCAGCACAGGCCCCTGGAGGAGGTGAGCCAGCAGGGACATGGGGTCAGGCTGTGGACAACAAGAACACCACTCACTGACCCTATGTCATCTGCACAAGATCCCGAAGGAGGAGGTGTGGATGGGGAAACAGGCCCAGAGGGTGAGACAATATGCCCAACGTCACCTGGGCTCAGTACTCAAGAATTCTGCATCCTGCTCCTGGGCACCAGGCTGAGGACACCTTGACCGAGGACCATCACCCCTCCCCCTGCCTACGAGTTCATCTCCCCACCCAGGACTTTTCATGAACATTCAGGTGTACATGTACACAAGGGCAGGCGCATGCACACCTACGAGCTTCCTGCTTCCCCAAACAAACTCTCAGCTGTGTCTTCCCACATCTTGGCCCAGATGTGTGCATGAGTGGTAGGACTGGGATGAGAACTGGAGAATTTTCAGGTCAGACTGAGTTGGAGTCAGGAACATGGGCAAGACAGCTGTCAGTAGAAAGAGCTCAGGGTGTGAGCAGGGACTTGTAATCCCTGCGTCCAGATCCTTGCCAACAGGAGGTTGAAAACACAGGTAAGAGGATGATACCCAAAGTGTGTCTTAGGCAGGGTACATCATGGGCACAATGATGTGGCCTCTGGTCCATCATGCACCAGGTGGAGATGATTGACAGAGAGATATGCAGCCTTAGACTTGCACTGAGCCCTGCTCCCCATCGCATTGAGCCCTAATCCTAGTCACACCCTGAGTCCTGGACCTGGTCACATCTTGAGCCCTGGTCCTAGTCACACACTGAGAGCCCTGGCCCTGGTCACATGCTGAGCCCCAGCTCTGGTCACACTCTGAACCCTGGCCCTCATCACACACTGAACCCTGGCCCTAGTCACTTGTTGAGCCCTGGCCCTGACTATGGTCTCATCAGGGGATTTTGTTCAGGCAGCACCAGTGTCTAACCAGTCCCTGGACTGGGGTTCCAGCTCCCAGACCTCCTGTCCCTGACTCCTGTCCTCAAAGACGCCAAGGCTATGACTCCTTTCTGGGAGCTGGTGCATCCTGGTGCCTGAGCCTGCAGGTCTGAGAGAGTCCACAGGTTTCCTAGAATTTCAGGCTTGCAAAGGGCTGGCTGTGTGCTCTGTCCTGGTGTGGGCCTGGAGAGTGACAGCCCCAGCACCTGAGAGGCTGGGCAACCTCATCTTCCCCAGTGGGTTTCCCAAGTGCCTACCATTTTGCCAGAATCAGAAAGGCCTCCAGGTCCGAGGGGACATAGCACCAGCCATCTCCTGCCTATGAGTCTCACACTAGAGGTGTCACCCAGGTAGAGTGGACTTCAGGAGACCACAACAGTCCCTGGGAGACTGGAACATGGACACAGCAATTGTTGGGTGGGGCACAGGAGGACTCATGTCACAGAGAAGGGATGGTGGCTGGTTCTGGGTGAGCAGTGAGCTGGGACCAGAGCAGGGGGAGCTGAAAGTGTCCACATGCATTGCTGTTGATTGTGACACTGGGGCCAGGTGGAGCTGGGAGTAGGGAAGCCAGCAGGGCTTCCTGTCTGGGCACCTAGTGTGTGCATGCACTGTTTGCTCTAGTAGCTCCTGAGGTAGGAGCTTTGCTGCTAACCTCCCTGTCCCTCTCCCCTGCCAGGGCCTTCTCCTGGGCCTTCCAGCCCAAGTCTTGGCTTCTCCATCTCTTCGTCTTGGCTCCCTTTCTGCTGGTCCAAACCTCCACTGCCCAGCCTCCACCTCCAGGAAGCCTGCCCTGCTCCTGCTCACATGACTCCCCGTTTAGGCACAGCCTGACATACAATGATGACTCCTCCCTGCACATCTGTCCATGTAGCCACACTTCTTAGACCCTGGAGGTCAAGGGCACATGCCATGTGGCACCTGGGGGACAAGTGGTGTCCTACCACATGTCTAGCCCTCCTGCACCTGGGCATGGTCACTGGCTGGTCCTGTCATGCAATGAGAAGACAAGGCAGGAGGCTAGGAAAGATCTTCTGTATAGAGGAGGAGCAGAGGCTGCCGCAGGTAGCGGCAGACTGCCCCAGGGAGGCGTGGGGTTGCCTCTGCCTCAGAACCCCAACCATGCATGGCCCTCCTGGGTGTCACCACCAACCCTGTAGTCTCTAGGCCCACAGCCAGCTGCTTCCCCTGCTCCCCCTCTCCTCTCCAGCACACCTGGCCATCTGGAACACAAAGGCATGAACTTCATCTCCCAACCCCATGCCATCTCCACCCCCTTGACGACCCCAATCCCATGCCACCCACCAACCCATGCCACCCACCAACAACACATGCCACC
>PVKS010027823.1:0-27102 GCA_004027875.1 Aplodontia rufa
AAAAAAAAAAAAAAAAAAAAAAACCTCCCTGGAAAGGACCAGGGCTTTTTGGAGAAATGACAGAGTCCAGGGCTGGATCAAGGAAAATGCAAGATGACCCTGGAGTATCTTGTACCAGAAAGCAGAGGTGCTCAAAGAGCAATTGAGACATGTCAAAAGGACCTAGGAGCCAACTTGATGCCACTCCCCCTGGCCAAGCTGAGGGCAGTGATAGTAATGAGCTACAACTCCCTTGAGTGACAGAGGCAATGAACCCATGTAGCAATAGGTAGACAGATGACAGATCTCTCTACATAGGGAGGTGTGTAGATAGATGACAGAGAGAGAGAAAGAAAATTAGATGAGGACTAGGACATTTACATAGCCTCGAAGAACCTCCCATAAAATAGACCATTACAGAAAAGAAAGAAGTAACCTTGCTTGGAGAAGGCTGGAAGACACTGCATATATCAAGCGATGGAAGGGGAGCTCATCAGCTGTGACACAGGCCACTCCCATCACCACCCAGCAAGATGCAAAGTGCACCGAGCAGCCACTCTGTGATGCTCCTGGTAACAAGCACGACCTGAACCGAATCATCAGAAAGCTCAGGAGCCCAACAGGCATTGCGCACAACTGACCTGGATCTCCAGAAGCGTCAAGGAAGCCAAGGAACATCTGAGAAACGATTCCAGACAGAAAGAGATTAAAGATGGCAGCAAGCATTTCCCTTATAGCTAATGATGTAGAGCATTTTCTCATATATTATAGGCTTTCTGGACTTCCTCTGGAGAGAATTTTCTTTTTAGATACGTAGCCCACTTATTGATTGGATTATTTGTGAGTTTGGTGTTTGGTTTCTTTAGTTCCTTGTATATTCTGGATTTTAGCCCTCTGTCCGAGGTGTAGCAGGCAAAGGTTTTCTCCCATTCTGTAGGTTCTTTCTTGATATCTTGACTAGATCTTTATCTGTGCAAAAACTTTTTAGTTTAATTGCATCCCATTCATTTATTCCTGACTTTACTGATTGAGCCATGGGAGTTTTGTTAAGGAAGGCGCCGACTCCTATGTCCTGTAGTGTTGACCCTACTTCTTTTTCTGGTAAGTTTAAAGTTGTTGGCTTAATATCCAGATCTTTGACCCTTTTTGATTTAATTTTTGTGCAGGGCAAAAGATAAGGATCCAGCTTCAGTTATCTACACATGGCTGACCAATTTGTCCAACACCATTTGTTGAACAGGCTATCTTTCTTCCACACTATGCTTTTGCCCCCTTTATCAAATATCAAATAGTTAAAGATGTGGGGCTTTGTCTCAGGATCTTCTATTCGGTTCCACTGGTCTTCGGTTCTGTTTCGATACCAATACCATGCTGTTTTTGCTACTACAGCTCTGTAATATAATTTCAGGTCAGGGAATGAGATACCCCCTACTTCTTCCTGCAGAGTAATGTTTTGGCTAGTCTGGGTCTCCTGTTATTCCATATGAACTTGATAATTGCTTTTTCTATATCCGTGAAGAATGCCATTGGTATCTTGAACAATGAGATTCCACCTCATTCCTGTTAGAGTGGCAAAAATGAAAAATTCGAACAACAGATGCTGGAGGGGTTGTGGGAAAAGAGGAACACTGTCACACTGCTGGTGGGACTCCAAACTGGTTCAGCCACTCTGGAAAGCAGTGTGAAGAACCCTCAAAAAATTAGAGATGGAACCACCTTATGACCCCAGCTATTCCACTCCTGGATATTTTCCCAAAAGAGTTAGAATCAGCATATTATAGTGATGTGGCTTCATCAATGTTTATAGCAGCTCAATTTACTATAGCTAGAATATGGAACCAACCCAGATGCCCCTCACTCGATGAGTGGATTAAAAAACTTTGGTACATATATACAATGGACTACTACTCAGCCATTAGAGAAGACGATATTATGGTTTTGGCAGCCAAATGATGGAGATGGAAAAAAATTATGCTAAGTGAAATATCCCAATCTCAGAGACTCAAGGGCTGAATGGTTTCTTTCATCTGTGGAAGCTAGAATACATCGAGAAGCAGTATGTTAGATGGCTAAGCAAATGATAACTTCAAATTGTATGATTCTCAACACAATATGGGGATGACTGCTTAGGATACCTGGAGGCATAGGAAGGAGGATGGTGGGAGGGTGTAGGAAGAACTCCTAGGAGACTGGAGGGTGGGAACATGGGGGAATCATCCCAGAAGGAAATCTCTGCCCTCCACAGGATATCCATTTAACTCAGGGGGTTTCCTGGGGGAAAGAGCAACATGGGGAACCCAAGCTGGGCATCCATGACATGGCATTAGCCCTGGATAACTAAGTATACCTACATTTGTTCTTGATTGTTTGATAATGTTTCCCCCTCAATTGTAACTCCATATTCATCTAATACAAAAAATTTTTAAAAAAGATGGTAGCAAGCAACGTAACTCCCGACTCGGAGCTAAGTCCTGGGGTGTCTAAAGGACGTCACTGGGGACCAGATGGCAGTGATGGAATAATGTCCACTTCTGGATTTTGCTAGCTGTGTTATGGTGAAACAGGAAAATAGTCCTTGTTTGAACAGCTGGTGGCAACTCACTGGAAATGAATTTGGGTTAATAAAACCTTGAAATCATGCTCCAACTTTGGTGTAAGTTTGTGATGGTTTCTTAAAAAAATTAATAAACCAGAGTATCCATCTATTATTCTATGAGATATGAGTGCTAAGGACAGATTGGCGTAGAAAACGTTCTCATTGTTAACTGTTTTGATTATCAACGTCCCCTCTCTGCTCCTCCAAGCCCACGTAGACAGACTGTGTGGCACCAGCAAGTGAAGACCAATTAATCCGACAGCCTGGGGACCAGCCCTGTGGCAACCATTGCCCGTCAGCAAATGGATCATCTTCCCCCGACACATCAAACACTTAGCAGCCATTGCTACGGATGCAGCGGAACATTCCTTTTCTTTACAGCATTTTGCTGACAAAGCTGCACAATCCATCAGCAAATCCCGTTGGCTGAGCACACCGAGAATCCAAGGCTTCTGATATCTGCAACTGACCCCCGAAAGGAGCCTCTATCTGCCCTCACCAGATCACTCAACTGCTTCCCGGCTTCCTCCCCGCCTGTGCCGCAGACCCCCGAGGTCCACTCAACTCTGCTAAAAAATAACAACTTAAAACCTCATCCCATTCAAGTCTTGCAGAGAGGCCCTGCTTCACCCCGAAAGGTACCTGGTGGCTCTGCAAATCCCTGCCCAGCTGTCCCCTCCACATCGCCAGCTTCATCTCCTCCCACGGGGTCTCCTGTGATGCTCTTCCCCTGACCCACACAGCCAGTTGTCCCCCTCCTTCAGGTCTTCGCTCATGTGCCATCTTTTCTCTGACCCCCTTTGAAACCTCGCTGCCTGTCACTGACGCTCCCCCTACGCTGTGTTTACTTCCACAGCCATCACTGCCTTCCGAAACCTCCATTACTTCTTCACTGTGTTCATCACACTGCTTTCTTGTTTAAGGAGAGAGAGAAAAAAATAGCAATTTTTTATTTGGTTTTCCATGTGGCTCTCACTGCTCCGACACTTAGTCACGTTCATGGTGCTGGGGTTCAAACCCATGTCCTCGTGCTTCCCAGGCAAGCGCCGTAACCGCTGAGCCACCGCTCCAGCCCTGTTACGCTATTTGTAATTATGACATTTTCTTCTTCAGAGCTCAGGTTTTGACTGCTCATTTTCACTAAAATATTCCAACAGCTGAAACGGGGCCTACAACATGGCAAAAGCAGCAACGAACACGTGTTCAACATGAGCGAGTGAGCGAGTGCATGAGTCTCTGTGCAGGGCAGAGGACAGCAGGAAAATAAATACGCACAGGAACCACAGAGGTGACAGGGCTCTCCAAGGTCACCTCTCCCGATCCCTTACTTCCCACTCTGACCAAAGACAGAGGAGAAACCAACCCTGCCGACACCTTCACCTTGGACTTCCAGGCTCCAGAGCTGGGAGGGAGCAACCATCCCTACAGCTCCAACTCCCTGGTCTGGGGTATTTGGTCACATCGGCCCTACTAAGCCACTATGGTTGGTGTATGAGCAGGCAAGATGGGGCCGGGGTGCAGCCCAGGGGCAGGGCACGTGCTTGGCATGTGTGAGGCCCTGGTTCCGCACACACAAGCAGGAAAAAAATTAGGATGCCTGCCCTTAAGAACCTGCATCAGGCAGTGCAAACAGCACTGGGCCTGATGGAAGAGGTGCTCAGAACACAAGAGACCTGCGTGCCGCACACCTGTGCGGAAACCGAGGCCCAAAGAGCATGTGGGACTCACTTCCAACCCGGCTGGCAGCTCCGTCTTTGGCAGGTGGACCATCCAACACTTTCACTGCCTGTCACTTTAACCCAGTAGTATTCAAGAGTCACAAGGTTTTGGATGGAACCCAGGCCTTCAATAATTTAAAATAAAATGTCCTGGAGGAACCACACAGCAAGTCTCATTCCTCTCAGAGTGAATGCACACGAACTTTCCCAGCCCTCGGATGGAATTCCAATCAGTATTACAGCATCCTGGTTCTCACTCTTCTCCCCTCCTGCCCAAAGAGAGAGAAAGGAGAAAAAGGGAGAGAGGGGAGGAGAGAGAGGGGAGGAGAGAGGGGGGAGGAGAGAGGGAGAGAGGGAGTGGGGGGAGAGAGGGAGAGAGGGAGGGAGAGAGGGAAGGAAAGAAGGAGGGAAGGCAGGAGAAAGAGATTCAGTGTTATTTAGTTTTTCATCTGATTATTTTTTCCCCAACACTTGCGTATGTGGTGCTCGGGTTCAAACCCAGGTCCTCACATGTGCCAGGCAAGAGCTCCAAATGCTGAGCCACCACTCCATCCCCTCCTTGTTCTCTTTAACAGACACAAGTCATCATCATCCCAACCACCTTCCTACCAAAGTTCCAGTTTAATCCAGGAATCCACCCACCTTTTCCAGCTACCACTCCAAGATTTTAATGACTTAAAATAACAACCATCATTTATTTGGCTCATGAATCTGCAGGGTGGGCAGAGCTCAGGGAGGACAGCTCCTCCTTGCTCCATACAATGCCATCAGAAGCAGCTCAACTGGGAGCTGGAGTGCCCACCTTCAAGATGGCCCACGGGCACAGTGGGCAAGATGGTGCTGGCTGTCAGCTTGGAGCTCAGCCGTGGCTCTGGACAGGGGCCCTGGTTCTTATCCATGTGGGACTCTCCAGAGTTCCTCATGACAGGGCAGTTGGATTCCACGAGTTAGCATCCCCAGGAAGCAAGATGGAAGCTCTACTAGGCTTTCATGACCTAGCCTCACTCCACCCTAGTCACAAGCTTGCCCAGACGCAAAGGAAGGGGACGTGGATGCCAACACCCAACGCCAAGAGCTTCAAAGTTGCATTGTAAGAAGAGAATGCGTGATGCGAGATGTTGAGGTTCTTGGAAAATGCAACCTCTACACCATTCCTGGGCAGGCACGACCCTCTCCCAGGTTCCCTGATGTATCTCTGGCTGGTCCATCATTCTGGTCCCATGACTTTTGACTAGCTTAGGCATGTGATACAGTCTAGCCAGTGAAATGTGAGCAGTCTGCTGGGGTCAATAGAGAAAGGTATTTTTGCTCTTAAAAAGAGACACACAGGGCTGGGGCAGTGGCTCAGCAGATGCAGCACTTGCCTGACACGTGTGAGAATGAGGGTTCGAATCCTAGCACCACATACACAATGAAGTGCTGGAGCAACGAAAGCCACATGAAAAACTAAATAAAATTTATTCTCTCTTTTTCTCTCTCTCACTCTTGAAAAAAAAAGACACACAAAACAAATGGAACTTCTTCTGCAGCTGGACATTACAATATATCTGCAAAATGACATCTGGAGCTAGGAGAGCCATCTTGCCACCATTACGGCTCTGACATCAAGCAGGTAGAGAGGATAAATGGGAACAACCTTGGTCCTTGGTGATGTTGCCTCAGGACTGAATTAATCTTGGAATCACAGTCATCTAAGATAGCAGCTTCTCCTTATTGCTTAAGCAAGTTGAATCAGGATTCTTTGTCACAACAAAGGCGGGCTGGTTATTTTACCCTGTTTTCTGCTGCCTTGGCAAAACACCAGACTCAGGGTAATTTATAAAGAAAAGAAATTGATTTCTCGAGATTCTGGATGCTGAGAAGTTCAACATCAGGGTGCCAGCAACTGCTAAGGGCCTTCTTACGGTCAGAACACCACAGGAGCGAGGGCACGGGTTCCAGCCTCTCCTCTCCTTGCTGAACCCATAATCCCACCTTCATGACTTCGTGTAACCCGATTACCCCCAAAGGGCTCACCTCCAAATGCAATCAACATATGATTTGGGGATTAAGTTTCCAACCCACAAATTTTAGGGGACACTTTCAAACCAGAGCCCTGACTGATATAAAAGTCTACCATTTACCAAGCATTTACCGAGGGCACACAGCATACAGCATCCACAACTCTGCCCCTACTGCATACTCCTTGTCAAACAGATTCCTCACATGTTACTCACTCATTTTACAGATGAGGAAACCAGAGCTCAGAGTCGATATAAAAATCCCCCAGGTCCCAGAGCCTCTGTTCCCGCCACTCTTCTCTAAACCGCCTGCCGGTGAGCTGTCTGCTCCTGTCCGCCTCCTCTGCCAACCCTGCTCATATTTACGAATTGTTTCGGGAGGCAGCTGTCGCACCCACCAACTTCTGAATCAGATCTACTAGAAGCGACTGCAATCTCTGAACAATTCTGTGAAGAGAGTTAAGAGACATCCTATGAAATCCAAGCCAGATGTGATTTATCCCCCACGGATGGTGATTCAAGCTCCCGTTGAAATGGAAAGATAAAATTTGCAGAGCTCTCTCTGCTTTGAAGCACCCCTCACCTGCTCCCCGAAAGAAGGATTCTAATTTAGTTCAAGTGTTGCTTGCAAATTGGGTTTTTTCTGGCTGTGATCATCTTAAAACGCAGTTCAAGAGCTGTACTATGGTGCTTAAAGACCCTTCTAGAGAAATCTCCTGTCAATAAAGGAGCCCATAAGGTACCCGGATGATGTGCACCCTGAGAAAGAGCCACAGAGATGAGGGCATTGTCTGACAATAGCACGAGACATTCAGAGCAAGGGTCCCAACTTCAAAAGCAAGTCCACACCTCATACATGCTGATGTTGGACAGAAGTGACCCTTCACTGTGGGATCAAAAAATCAGAAGCAGTTACAGTGCTATAAAATTAATTTTTTTACAGTGCTAAATTAATTTTGCCTTGTGGTTTGGTCTAACAACTGTCATTTTGAATTTTGGACCTTTAAGCCTTTTTTCTACATCTCTCAGAATTTCCACGTTTGAGTTATCAGTCAGGCCCCTTCAGGTTATAGCTAAATGAAACTCAATGTTATAGAATTTAAAAAAGGAGAAATTATTTTCTTAGTATGTTAAGTGGCCCGCTGTCTTATGCTTCAGGTACAGCGGGATCCAGGCACCCAATGATGTCATCAAGGGTTGGCCTCTCCCAGGTCACTCTTCTGCTTTTTTTCCTCTTGATTTTATTTTCAAATAGGTCCCCCCTGTGGTGGACTGCAGGTGCTCCCGGTACCATCACAGTGGGAAGCCTCTTCCCTACTTATCAAGTGTTTTATGAATATAAACTTACCCTTTGTAGCCACCAAAGATGGAAATGATAGCCCAACACCCACACTCATGCTGCAGGCCGCAGGTCCCAGTCCATCCCAGCTGGCAGGTACCCAGGTCATCCCTGAGGAGGACCCCTGCCCAAAGCCACCACACCCACCCAGTGCGGGCCCAGGACATCCCCTGGGGAGGACATACCCGTCCCCCATCCACCCAGCTGTTCATACCCTCCAGGTCCAGATATAACCAAGAATCTCAGGTCCTGTTGAGGTGCTTAAGCAGGCCCCTTGTGCCCTTCAAGACCTCAGAACACTGTGAGGCACCCACACTGCTGTTCTTCAACAATCAGGCAGGCTGACTGCCACCCCCAACAGGTTACAGATCCATACCTGGAGCCTCTGACCCGCAAGGAGGAGCACGTGAAGACCTGCCTTGCTTCCACACAGCGAACCTCATTTCAAAGATCCAGAAGAAGCTCATCAAAATGAGGAGTCAAACTAGAAAAGGCTCACCCTAAACCCACTACTCCCTTACCAGGGAGCCCACAGACAAGGGGAGGGAGGAAAACCTAGAAAAAATATCAATGATCTGATTACTAAAAGGAACAATGAACTAAAAGAAGATTTAATGAAGGGACTAAGTGAGAAAACTCAAGAGGTGGAAAATTCTACTATCAAGGAAACAGATATACTGAAAAAGGAAGTAATGGAGCTAAAATCTGCAGTCAATCGCAACAGAGGAATGATGGAAGAATTTAATAATAGACAAACAGAATCTCATTGAAGAAAGAACTTCAAACAATGAGGACAGGCTGAGTAAGCTTCAGAACAAAAAAAAAAAACTCTCAAAGCAGGAGAAGAATTGTCAAAATGTCTGAGATGAAATCAGAAGAAACAATCTAAGAGTAATTGGGATATAAAAAAATCAAAGTGCAAATGAATGGCATAAAAAACACTCTCGATGAAATAGTTCAAGAAAAATTTTCCCATATTAAAATAGGGTCAGATATACTCAGTCAGCAAGTTTATAGGACACCCAACAGGCCTATCAGAAAAGCAGCTCACCAAGACACATCATACTCAAAATGTGTAACAGAGAAATCAAAGAAAGAGTATTAAAAGCTGCAAGAGAGAAAGACCAAATCACATCCAGAGGCAAGCCAATAAGGATCACCTCTGACTCTAGAAGCAAGAAGATCTGAGAAGGAGATATTTAAATCTCTGAATGACTACAACCTGCAGCCAAGAATACTACACCCAGCAAAACTCGGCTTCAAATTTGATGGGGAAATAAGAACATTTCATGATATTCAAATTGCAGCATTCATAAACAGAAAACCAGAATTACAAACAATTCTCAAAGACAAACTCCAGAGAGAATAAAAGCAAATTATCCTCAAAACCCACAGAGGAAAGTCAATAAAAGTGCATGCTATCAATAGACAACCAAGATGGCACACAACTCACTAACAAAACACGATGAACATGAACCACACCATGCAACTACCCTAACACTGAACGTGAATATTATCAACACACCAATCAAAAGACACAGTAGCAGATTGGATCAAAAAAACAAGATCAGACAATATGTTGCATACAGGATACCCACAAAGACATCCGCAGATTGAGGGTGAAAGGATGGGGGAAAAAAATTACCAGGCTTACAGCCCAGGACAGCAAGCTGGTGTTGCAATACTTATAGCCAACAAGTAGATTTTAGCCAAAATTTAATTTGAAGAGATAAAGAAGGTCACAGTAAATATTTATGCTCCAAACACCAACATTCCCAAGTATGTGGAAAAAATATTCCATGACATGAAACAACTTTTGGACCCCAACACAATAATACTGCAAGATTTTAATTCTCCTCTATCACCAACAGACAGATCATCCAAGCAAATAAATACTAAAGAGATCTCTAGCATAAACAACTATTCCATAAATCAAATGGACTTAACTGACATCTGTAGAATATTCCACCTCAAAATAGCCGAGTTTACCATCTTCTCAGCAGCTCATGGGTCCTTTTCCAAAGTAGATCATATTCTAGTTCACAAAGGAAATCTCAGCAAATATAAAAAAATGTAGATAGTATCCCATGTATCTTAACAGATCATGATCCTAGCAATTAACAGCAAAAAGTGTAATAGAAAACACAAACATGGAGCATGGGTAGCACATTATTAAATGAAGAATGGATCCAAGAAGACATGAGAGCAGAAATCAAGAAATTTTTGGAACAGAATGAGAATAAAGACTCTACATATTGAAATCTCTGGGACAGCATGAAAGCATTTGTAAGGGTAAAATTTAGAGCACTGAGTGTCTACATTAAAAACCAGGAGAGATCCTGAATAAATAAGCTTATGTTTCACCTCAAATCCCTACAAAAAGAAGAATCTAATCCCAAAGCCAGCAGAAGGCAGGAAATAAGATCAGAGCTGAAATCAATGAGCTCAAAAACAAACAGACAAAAAGAATCAATGAAACAAAGAGCTGGTTCTTCAAAAAAATAGATAAAATTGAAGACCCACAGCCAATCTCACAAGAGGAGGAGGGAAATGAAACAAATCAACAAAATCACCAATGAAAAGGGAATCCAATAGATTATCAGAACCTGTTTTGAAAAACTAGACTCCTCTAAATTAGATAATCTGGAAAAAATGGACAAAGTTCTAGATACATACAACATCTCCAAACTGACTCAGGACGATACTGAAAGAGGAAACGGCCCAATAACAGGCATTGAAGTCACTACAGCATTTAAAAGCCTTCCAAAGAAGAAAAGCCCAGGACCTGAAGGGTTCCCTGAGTTTACCACGTCTATGAGGAACAGCTGTCACCTCTCCTTATCAAGCTATTCCAAGAAATTGAAAAGCAGGGAACTCTCCCAAACACTTTGAGGCAACGATAACTCTGATACCAAAACCCAACAAAGACACATCAAAAAAATAAATAAATAAACAGACCCATATCCCTGATGAACATAGATGCAAAAATCCTTAACAAGGTTCTAGCAAACCACACTCAAAAACACATCAAGAAGATGGTTCACCACAATCAATGGGCTTCATTCCAGGGATGCAAGGCTGGTTCAACATATATCAAAAAATGTGATTCATCACTTAAACAGAATTAAGGACAAAAAAAATGATCATTCCAATAGACGCAGAAAAGATCTTCAGTAAAATCCAACACACATTTATGATCAAAACTCTGGGGAAGATAGGGATCAAAGGAATGTATCTTAACTATGAAAAGACCATTATGACAAACCTATAGCTAATAAAATATAAATGGAGAAAAGCTGAAAGTATTTCCACTGAACTCAGAAACAAGACAAGGCTGTCTGCTCTTACCACTTTTATTCAATACAGTCCCCAAGACCATAGCCAGAGAAATCAACCAAGAGAAAGAAATCAAAGGGATAAGAACAGGAAGAGAAGAAATCAAACGACCCCCTTTTTGCTGATGACATGACATATCTGGAAGAACCAAAAAACTCCACCAGAAAACCGCTTGAGCTTATAATCAGATTTCACAAAGTGACAGGCTACAAAATCAACATCCATAAATCAATGGATGGAAGAAAAATTAGATCCAACACTTCAGTATATGGGAGTTGGCGATGACTTCCTCAACAAGACTCCCAAAGTGAAAAAATTAAAGTCAATAATTAATAAGCATGATGCCATTAAATTAAAAAGCTTTTGCTCAGCCAAGGAACTGGTCAAAACTTTCGAGAACCTACAGAATAGGAGATAATCATGGCCTGTGATTCCTCTAACAAGGGACTAATATCCAAAATTTACAAAAGAACTCAAAAAACTTAACATCAAAAACAAATAATCCAATCAATAAATGGGCCAGAGAGCTAAACAGAAACTGCTCAACAGCGGAAATCAAGCAAGCCAACAAATATATGAGAAAGTGTTCTAAACAACTAGTACTCAGAAATGCAAATCAAAACTGCATCAAGATTTCATCTCACTCCAGTCAGATTGGCAGAGATGAAGAACACAAATAATAACAGATGCTGGAGGGGTTGTGGGGAGAACTAGCACACTGTTTGTAGAACTGCAGATTGGTACGGCTGCTCTGGAAACCAGTGTGGAGAATCCTCAAAAAATTAGGGTTGGATCTACTGTATGAACCATCTATCCCTCTTCTGGGTATTTTCCCAGAAGAGGTATAATCAGCACATTACAGTGACACAGCAAAATCAATGTTCATAGCAGCTCAGTTTACAAGAGCTCAATGATGGAACCAATCCAGATGCCCCTCACTGGATGAATAGATCCAAATACTGTGATTGATATATATATATATATCCAAGGTCGTGTGTGTGTGTGTGTGTGTGTGTAATAGAAGGCACTGGAAGAATTTATGCTGATGGAAATTAGCCAAACCTAGAGATTCAAGGGTCAAACGTTCTCCCTCCTTTGTGGAGGCTGGAGCAAAACCCAGGCTTGGGTGGAAAGTCAAGTTCATGTACTATACCCACCGAAGTTGAAGCAACGCATAATCTAGGGGAGGCAGATATGTGGGGAGAGGAGGAGGAGTGATGGGGTTCTGGGGGACTCAACAACGTAGATGCCCTCCTAGATAGACCAGTCGCACCCAAATACGTAGCTCAAAGCCAGTTCTAGCAAAACTCAGCCTACAGCCAATGTGAGTTCAAATACCCTGAACCATAGAACTGGAAGCTGAAATGAATGTGAGTTGGAATTTAAGCCCCATGTGGCAGAAATCATGTCTTTATACCTCCAACACATAGTAGGCATCAGCTGAATGAATGCACAAATTCTACTCTGAAATACACCACAAACACACCAATGCTTAGCCCTACCTGGATTTGACTTCTGCACTAGACCTTGGAGGTACTATTAGGAAATTATGGATAGGATTTCAGGGGTGGGTAGTAATGAATTAGGAATCAAGATTCATACTTGGCTATTACATTCCTGTTACCAACTGGCTGTGAGGTCTTGGTCCAGCCTTCCTGATCCTTTCCATCCTCACCTGAAATTTGGGTACAAGGTAGTGGCTAAGTGTGCAGATCCCAGAGCCAGGTTCACTCGGTTCACATCTCACCTTGGCCAGTGACAAGCTGTGTGAGATTGGGCAAGTCACCAAACCTCTCTGTGCCTTGAATTTCTGTAGTACAAGTTCTCTCACCCTTGCCGTTACTGACATTTTGGACAGATTTTTTTTGGTGGGTTTTAGGGGAACTATTCTGTGCGTTGTAGGATGTTTAGCAACGTCCTTGATCTCTAACCACTAGATGCCAGCATCACTGGGAACAATAAAAAATGTCTCCACATGTATCCTGGATAAGAGGGGGAATCACTCGCAGCTGAAAATCACTGCTGGAAAATGGGGTTAAATAAGAACACACCTCAGGTAATTGATGATTGCGTGGGTTCAATAATTGCAAGTCTTAGAATAGAGCCTGACATTTAATAAATACTGAATGGGTGGTATTTTTATTATCATCTGCCCCATAGACATGTACAGTTTTGCTCGAGGTTAAAAGCATATCTGGGGTCACCCTCTGGCGTCCAATTGGCCAGCGCTGAAAAGTTTAGAGTCAGACCTGTGTGGAGCCCCAATTCTGCCAGACACCGAAAGTACAGACCTGCCAGATACATTAACACAGAAAGCCCGTTGGAACTTGAATCTCAGTTTAGCGACAAACCAGAGAGCTCATGGGAAATGCTACACTAAAAATTATTTGTTATGGAAAATTCAAATTTAACTGGATGTTCTGAATTTTTATTTACTGAACCTCTGTAAAGATGACTTTGGATAGCGCAATTATCCTCTCTAAGCTTCAGCTTCCTCATCTGCTGGATGAGGTTAAAACCTCCTACCTCGCAGGGTTTTATAAGGATTAGAAAAAAGTGAACGTGAAGTTTAGCACCTGCGTACAGTAAGCATAAAGTAAATGGCAGCCCCCGGAATCGCACTGGTGGGGATCAGATCAGAAGGCTGTTTGTTGTTTACAAAGAAGGCAAAGTCCTGTCTTATTTATTGTGGTGTCCCCAGCATTTAGCAGGTAGCAAGACTGGATGTGTGCTTAGGGCTCAAAAAGCCCTGGCTTTGAGATCCTAACTTTCTTACCGGTTGTGTGACCTTGGGCAAGTTACTCAACCTCTCTGTGCCTCGCCTGAAAAACAGACATAATGACGTCACCTACTCCAGAGGTGGCAAATCTTAACTGAGTTAATATTGAATGTACGGTGCAGGAGGTGCCAGGCTCCTCCTCCATGCTCACTAAATCCTGGTTGAACAAGCGAGAGAGTGAAAACATGGGCCTTTTGCCCCATCGGACTCCCTGCAAGAACCCACTCCCTCCCGAGAGCCGTCACAGATCTCCACCAGTTCTTGCACTTGGCTGAAGTTAAGTTCCCAGCCTGCAGGTTCAGCCACACTGAACACATCTTTCTGATCCAGGTTGCTTAAAGCATCATGTTCTAAGAAAACTCTGGCGTCCTGGAGATGTGTTCACCGGGCCAAGGGAACAAGGAGCGAACAAGCAGGATTCGACTGCAGAGCTCGGGGTTTAACAGAGCCGAGATGGGAGCTGGCTGCAAAAGGCGACAATTAAACAGTGACCTGTTCAAAATTTGCTCTCTTGGATGCACCCAGCAGCGGCTGACAGCCCCCGTTGTCATGCCTGATGCAAAGATTGATGGTCACACGACTCTAAAAGCACAGAAAATAGAAACGCACCCTCAGCCCCCTGCGCCCCTTCTTAACCAGGGCTCTTCGCGTTTGACTGTTGGATGCGACCCAGCATCCTCCAGCCCCAGGCACACAGACCTGCTATGAGGAGTGACCGCACTTCCACGGAAGTTCCTTTCCCAGCGTCTCTGCTGGGGAGCAGGAAGCAGGGGGACTGGAGTGTTGAAATCAGAGTCTCTAAGGAGACCCTGGGGACAGGAGGGTTCCCGCCTGTCATATTCATCACTCTTCATGCCTCAGCACTCCAGGCCCCTTAGAGAGTTTCAGGAAGACGCTGGGATTTGCAAATGGCATTAAGTTCCCTGGCCACAATCCCCTTCCTCTGCAGAACTTCCCGGCACTCAGACCTCCCTGCCAGTTGATTCAATCAAAATTTACTGAACTGGGAGTATCTATTGCTTCCAAACTGGGATGCTATTCAATTCCAGACTGTGTTGTGCATCGCGTGTCCCAGGATAACCGTCTTGAGAAGAAAGAAGAATGAGAGGGAGGGAGCTGGGGAGGAGAAAGGACTGGAGAGGGAAGGGGGCAGGGGTGGGGGAGAGGAAGGAAAGGAGGTCGAGAGGGGGAGGGAACAGGGATAGGAAGCAGACTCCCAGTTATTAGAGGATGTTGGTGCCGGGGCTTGGTCACAGCCTTCAGTCAGAGCTCTCCTTCTAACCCTGCCTCTGCTACTCCCCAGCTGTGTGACCCTTGACAAGTTGCCTAACCCCTCTGAGCTTTCATGTTCTCATTTGTACGCGGAGATAAAGGCCCAGAGCTGCTTGAGCTGCTATTTGGGTTCGATTGTGCACCTGGCACGTGAATCAGTACCTACCAATCAGTGGATGTTGCCAGCAGGTACCGCGCTGAGCCTCATCCTCACCTGTCCCAAGACGTCAGTCTGATGAGTACAGGTCAGGCTACAGGGCTGGGGCAGATGCCCCACATTTAAGCCCTTCAGTTTTCCAGGTGCCAGCATCTGCATCTTCCAGGGCCTTTTCACAGAACCACAGAAGCCTCTCTGGATGTGCAAACAGAACCGGAAGTACCAGCCCCACCCCCACTTAGGAGGTGACCTCGGACCTACTTTACCTCTTGCTGCTTGAGGCCCATGTCATGATGCCCATGTGGCACCTTCCTGCCCTCTGTGGCTCCTGCCCCTCCCAAATAAACCACCTGCTTGGGGAGGGGGTGGTCAGTATATCAGGGACCCCCTAAAAGAGAGGTTCAGAGAGGTTGAGGCATTTGCTCGGATGCACAGCGCTATTAACTGGAGGAGGAGAGGGGTTGAGCTTGATCTGTCTCCTTCCCTGCAGGTCCTGACCCCTTACCATCTGGTCTCCCCAGAACTGAGGCCATGTGGGTGCTGGAGCGGGTGGGGCCAGCAAGGGCATCCCTGGGTAGGCACAGTGGGACAGGCCACCCTCCTCTGCCTGTGCCCCTGATGGCAGAGGGCACTTTCTCTAGCATCCTGGGACTCCTCAACTCTTCTAGAGCAACATGGCCAAACCCTGCCCCTTCTGTAGCACGAGACTCTAACAGATGACTAAGGGAGCGTTTTCAGAGACCAGGGGTCCCGTGAGATGTGGTGTGAAAAGTAAGTGGGTCAAATAAAGCTCAGCAGCTGGGGCTTTGCTAACCCTCTGCAGCCTCACCACAACATTAACACGTTAAGGGCTCTGAGAAGTCCCGCAGAAAACCACCCCGCTTAGCCCAATATTTTCCAAGCTTTTTAAAGCCATAAAATCCTTTGGCAATTATCAATTTTAAAGATTCCTACAGAAATCAGTTCCACAGGGGGCCGGAGCAGTGGTCCAGCGGTTACGGTGCTTGCCCAGCATGTGCGAGGACACAAGTTCAAACCCCAGCACCATGTACACAACGAAGTCTTGGAGCAGCAAAGGCCACATGAATATAACTAAATAAAAAATTGTTTTACCCTTTCTCTGTCTCTCTGTCCCTCTCTCTTTAAAAAGAAAAAAAAAAAGAAATCAGTTCCATAGAACACACTTTAGCAAATACTAGATTAGGGATTGAATCGAGCGTCTCAGTCACTAGGTAGGATTGAGTCAGCTCGGATGCTAATTAGGGCATGTGGACATGGCCACTGGGATAAGATGAGATGGATGTAGGCAGCATGCTTGGAGCTGATACGCCAACACCAGCTAGGTCCTGATTGACAGCTGTCACCCACATCATGAGATGGTAAGGTGCAGAGGACTCAAGAGAACGAGGTGCAGCTCCTGGGGCGGAAAGCATCCGCCTTCAGGCTTTATCTCCACTCTTGCTGTTGACCACGAGTCATGTGATCGAACACGGGAAAATGGAAGCGCCGATGTCATATAGGATTGACTTACTCAAGCATCAGAAGCTGCCTCTGTCTGGGAAGTAGCAGGGGTGTAGACGGAACATTGGTCCCCAGCTGATCACGGTCAAAGCGGGGTGCTAGGGACACGCAGGCTCACGGTGCTATTCTGTCTACTTCTGTGCGTGTTGGAGGCTGCCCGTTAAGGAGGCGTGAAGTGTGCGTGTGTACACACGGCTCTCTGGAGAGGAGTCTGTTGAAGGGGAATCTGTCGTGTCAGAAGAGGAAAATATGTCAGATCATTAATAAACATCAGATCTGTCGGAAGGATTGTAAAGACGTGATTGTGTGTGGTACTAGATGTTTGGAAATATTCTGCGTTTATGCTGATAGAAGTAAAATGGAATGAAGGAGCGAGGCGGGGAGCTGCCCCAGGGCAAGAGGAGGAGGCTGGAGGGGATTTGCATGTGGGGTTCAGTAAAGTGGGGGTGCAGCCCACAGACACCTTGGGGACGAGGGTCCCTCCTCCACAGTTGGGGCAAAGAGCTCTGTGCAGATGTTAAAATGCAGTAATTGGGGCAGAATGCCCAAGCTAGGGGGGTCGGGGTCGCGTCTGGGAAGTGGCCAGAGCAGAGCCGAGTGTGATCACAGGGCAAACCGAGGGCTCCACCCAAGCTTCACTTCCTGGCACAGCTGTGATGTCTGTAAATAATCCAAGGGCAGCAGATGGCAAATGGCCACCCAACCCGTGTTCCTCATCCCCCACAGCCATCTTTCTCAGCAGAGGCACCGCTGACACCTGTGTCCCTGGCCCAGGCTTCACCGCAAGGGACAGTCACAGTTCAGGAAGTTCACGGCCCCAGGTCTCCACCCACCCAATCCCAGGCTCGATCTCCAGATGTCAAACGCCTTTCACTTTTCTGAATGCTCACTGGAGGATACCTTTGACTCCAGTTGAGAAACACTATGGTAACTTTAAAAAAAAAATGTTTGGGCCAGACCAGGGTGCACACCTGTGATCCCAGCAGCTTGGGAGGCTGAGGCAGGAGGATGGCAAGTTCAAGGCCAGCCTCAGCAACTTAGCAAGACCCTCTCTCAAAATTTAAAAAATTTAAAAGGCTGGGGATGTTGCTCAGTGGTTAAGCACCCCTGGATTCAAGGTTCAATCTATGATACTCCCCTTAAAAAAAACAAAAACAGAACAGGGTGGGCCCAAGACCACTTAAGCAAATATTGCATAACCATCTCCCTTGCAGCTAGGTATCACCATTGTGACTGAATTCTGGTTAATGAAAAGCAAATAGAATCGATATGCCCAATAGCCACACGGTTTCTATCACAGCCACTCAACCGTGCACTGTACTATATAAACAGGGAGGCATGGCTGTGTTCTAATAAAACTTTATTTATAAAAACAGTGCTGGACTTTGCATGTGGGCCAGTTGGCTGCTCCATGTCCTAGGTGAGACCCTGGCTTCTTATGTTCAAATCCCAGACTTGCCACTTACTAGCTGTGTGCCTGTTATTTCCTGTGCCTCAGTTTCTCTATTTGTCAAATGGACATAGTAATTCATGGGAACTTTGTGAGGATCACAGAGTTCACGTCAGATGGTTCCCGATGTGTGGTAAATGCCATACACATGTAGGAGGTTATTAAAGTTCCCAAAGGAGGTACATGGAGATTGTGAAACACAGAATTTAGTAAAAAAAAATGCACTGATGCTTGTTATTACTCCTGAGGAAAGGAAAAGAAAAAGGAAGACACCATGTGGCTGTCAAGACCTAAACTTCTCTGCCGTTCACAGGACAAGTTTGCCATGCCTGGCCTCATCTATCATTTGCTACTTTTTCTTAAATTAATTCATACTCTGGGGCTGGAGCGGTGACTCAGGGGTTTTGGCGCTTGCCTGGCAAGCACAAGGACCTGGGTTCAAACCCCAGCACCACGTACACAACTAAGTGTTGGAGCAACTAAAGCCATGTGAAAAACTAAATAAAGTTGTTTCTCTCTTTCTCCGTCTCTCTCACTGTCCCTCTCTCTTAAAAAAAATTAATTCATACTCAAAACTATCTTGAAGATTTCACGTCACTACCACAAGTGGGAAACTGGTACTCACTGGAAGAAGGGGGAAACATAGAAACGATGGAAATGAAACGATGTTCAGTTCTAGTTCAGGGTCGCCTGCCATGGCCTCAGCATCTGAGACCTTTGCTAAGGGCAGGAAGCAGAGCAAAAGCTACAAACCCACAGCACCTAGCTGAGACTTTCTCGGCCTCATTGGAGGACTGGAAAGAACAGGAGAAGAGAATCCGCTGTTCTCCACGTGGTTCCTGAGGTTCTGCATGCCACGCCCCGGATCACCCTGAGAACCACCCAAAGTCATCTAGATGCTCCTGGGGCACGTCCTGGACTGGGGAGACACTCAGCCAGTGCGTTAGAGAGGAAATGTCACCAAGGGAACAGCCATCGACAAGACGTCATCCACTCAAACCCGCGTCCCACTGATTTTTTAAATCGGCATTAAACTTGAGTGTCAGTATCTCCTCTGAGAATCCTGTCCTTGGGGAGGAAGAGTGCTCATTTCCCATCTGGCCTGGGAACCTGAAAGCCATCCCACAGAGAGCAGAGATGCTCAAAATTCTCGAGTCCAGAGGAACCAGAGACTTCAGGGTAGAGACTGGACCCGAGTACTGGGTTCAAAGATACGTGTAAATTCTGACCTTCCAGAAATGTGTTGTCCCTGATCAAGATCATAGGTGAAGGTTCACTGCAGCCTAATGAAAACACGACTCCATGAAAACCGAGGTCCACACCGCTAACTGTGGCTCCCTGGGAGGACAGTCCGAGCAGATGAACAGGGCCATGCAAGTCCTCCCAGACTTGCTCGCTCCCCTCATCCACCAAGCTCCAGCCACACTGGGCAACATGCACAGCGGACAGGGCAGCCATAAAAGCATCCCTGCCCTCTACCTGCAAGATGCCAATCACACCACAGGGACTGCCTCATGTCACCTGGAAGACCCCAGAAGCATGGTTTCCTTGTGTGAGCCAAGGATCTGCAAGCAGATAAGCTGCTGTGGGAGACGAGTCCCAACCAAGCTGTGCTCCTCCTAGGGGGGCGATTCCAGCCACTCGGAAGCCCCTCTGAGCTTTATTCACTAAGGTGGGCGTGGGGTGCACTTTGAACCAGACTGGGGGCAGAATGGGACCACTTGGCCTTGAAAGGTGAGGAAGTAGATCTGAAGTTCCAAGAAAGAGCTGGAGGAGTGAGAGCTGAGACCCCTCATGCCACGGAGAAGAGAAACTCAGTGGCAGGACAGCACCCTCCTGTTCTCCTAAGAGGGGCCCAAGATTTGTCACCCCTAGAGTGAGCCCAGTATGATAATCACCAGTTGAATGCAGCTTGGAGAGAAGGGCCAAGGGCGGTACCTGTCTTACCATAAAGTCCTCTTGCCTAGAAAGGTGCCCAGACCAGGGATAGCCACTGACAGCTCTCCTGACCTGAACAACAGTGAGAGGAAGGGTGAGCACCCAATGGCTGGCACTGCCCATCCCAGCTGCTGCCGAGTGTTGGCTGCTGAGGGCTCGGCTCACAGCTGCTCTCCTCCCCACAGAATTGTCCTTGGCAGATGGGAAACACCTTTTCTAGGGAGCACTATCCCAGCCCACCCCTGGATTAGCCTACAACCAATAACGGATAGACACTCTGGTCCTGAAGGCAGCTCCTCATCTCAGAATGGCACCATTTCCCTGGATCCATTCAAGCTGCCCATGCTGAGCTGTTTTCCTTCCCTCTTGTGCTTTCCTCACTCCTGTTCTTCTGGGATTGCTCCCTCAAGAAATCACTTGAACAAGAATTCCAATCTCAGAGGACACTAAAATGAGAACAAATCACTATGAACTTCAAGAAGGGGAAAAGATCCAGGCAGAGCACCAAGCTGTCACCAACATCCTGCCTAGCACATCCCAGAAATCATTCAGTGTTGGGATAGCTATGTGGTTGTGGTTGAAAGTCATTGTGATTTATTAGTGAGTTCTGTAATGTCTTGGTTGTCTATTGATGATGTTTACTTTTATTGAATTTCCTCTGTGGGTTTTGAAGATTGTTTGCTTATTCTTCTCTCTGGAGTTTATCTTTGAGGATTCTTTGTAATGCTGGTTTTCTGTTCATGACTGCTGCAAGTTTGATCTTATCATGAAATGTTCTTATTTCCCCATCCAATTTGAAGCTGAGTTTTGCTGAGTACAGTGTTCTTAGCTGCAGGTTGTGGTCAGTAAAAGACTGAAATATCTCCTTCCATGATCTTCTTGCTTCTAGAGTCTGAGCTGAAAAGTCAGAGGTGATCATTTCTGGTTTACCTCTGAATGTGATTTGGCATTTCTTTCTTGCCACTTCCAGTATTCCTTCTTTGATATCCCTAGTATACATTTTAACTATGTTGTGTCTTGGTGAGCTTCTCGTTTGATTAGGCCTATTGGAGGTCGTATCTGCTTCCTGGATGAACATTTCAGAGTCTATTTTGATATGGGAAAATTTTTCTTTAACTATTTCTTTGAGAATATTCTTTTTTCTGTGTTTTTTTATTCATCAAATATGGACTTACAATTAGGAGGGAATTGTTATCAAACAATCAAGAACAAATGTATATTCACAGAGCAAGCCAAGGTTGATGCCATTCCGTGGTGAGAATGTTCTTTACTCCTTTCATTTCTGTTTTGATTTCTTCTTCTATTCCAATTACTCTTAGATTATTTCTTTTGCTTTCATCCCAGACAATCTGAAAATTCTGCTCATGCTCTGTGAGTTGTTTTTTCGTTTTCTTTTGTCTTCCATCCTCCTAGCCTTATGGATCCCTGATGGCTTCCTTTTATATGTGAACCTTAAGGCTACATTCTAAAAATGGACTGTCAGACTTCCTATTTCTCACAGTAAGACTGATGGAGGAGAAACAAAGAACGTGGGAGGGGGTGGGTGCACCTGCCATTTTAGTCTGGGGGTTCGGAGAGGCTTCACTGGCAAGGTGACATTTGAGCAGAGACCTGAAGGGACTGAGAGGGTGAGGCAGGTGGGTGACTGGAGAAGAGCATTCTGCACAGGAGCAGCAAGAGCAAAGGCACCAGGGTTGGAATGTGCTAAAGCATTTGGTCTTAATGCACCAATCAAAAGACACAGAGTAGCAGATTGAATCAAAAAACAAAATCCAGGGGCTGGAATGGTGGCTCAGTGGTTCCAGCACTTGCCTGGCATGTATAAGGATGCGGATTCAAACTCCAGCTCCATGTGCAAAACGAGGTGCCACAGCAAGGAAGTCCACATGAGAAACTAAATAAAATTTGATGTCTTTTTCTCTCTCACTATCCCTCTCTCTTAAAAAAAAAAATCCAACAATATACTGCTTACAGGAGACCCATCTCACAGTCAATAATATCCACACATTGAGGGGAAAAGGAAGGAAAAAAATCTACCAGGCATATAGCCCCAGAAAGCAAGCTGGAGTTGCAATTATTATATCCAACAAAGTAGATTTCGAACATAAATTAATCAAAACAGACAAAGAAGGCCACGACATCCTAGTAAAGGGAACAATACAACAGGAAGAAATAACCATACTAAATATATACACTCCAAACACAAATGCACCAAATATGTGGAAAAATTATTCCATGACATAAAACGACTTGTAGATCTCAACACAATAATACTGGGAAACTTCAATACTCCTCTATCACCAAGTGACAGATCATCAAAGCAAAAAAAATAAATAAAGAGATCACCAGTCTAACTCCTTAAATCAAATGGACTTAACAGACATCTATAGAATATTCCACCTAAAATTGGCTAAGTATACCTTCTTCTCAGCAGCACATGGATCCTTCTCCAAAATACATCATATTCTAGTTCACAAAGGAAATCTCAGTAAATACAAAAAAAGACATCATTCCATGTATCCTATCAGACCATGATGCCATGGTACTAGCAATTAACAGCAAAAATTATAATAGAAAACACACATATACAAGGACATTGAACAATACCCTACTAAATGAAGAATGGATACAAGAACATATGAGAGCAGAAATCAAGAAATTCTTGGAAGAGAATGAGAATGAAGACTCAACATACAGAAATCTTTGGGACAGCATGAAAAAAATTTTAAGGGGAATATGTACAGCACTCAATGCCTACATTAAAAACCAGGAAAAAAAGGGCTGGAGTAGTGGCTCGTTGGTTATGGCACTTGCCCAGCATGCGCAAGTACACGGGTTCAAACCCCAGCACCCACGTATACAGCTAAGTGTCAGAGCAATGAAATCCATGTGAAAAACTCAATAAAAGTTGATTCTCTCTGTCTCTCTCTGTCCTTCTCTCTCTTAAAAAGGAAAAAAAGGAAAGATCTCAAATAAATAAGCGTACGCTCTATCTCAAACCCCTACAAAAGCTACAAAAGGAAGAACAATCTAAGCCCAAAGCCAGCAGAAGACAGGAAATAAATCAAGATCAGAACTGAAATCAATAAAATTGAGAACAAAAACAAAATGATAAAAAGAATTGATGAAAGAAAGAGCTGGCTCTTTGAAAAACTAAATAAAATTGATAGACCCCTAGCTAATCTCACTAAAAGGAGGAGAGAATCAAAACAAATCAACAAAATCTCCAGCAAATATGGAGCGACTCTCACGACCCTATGAAAATCCAAAGGATTACCAGAACACATTCTGAAGAACTCTACTCCTCAGTTAGACAACCGGGAAGACAGACACGGTCAGGATGACGTTGAAATACTAAACATCCCAACAGCAGGCACTGAAATCACTATAGCAATCAAAAGCCTTCCACAGAAGAAAAGCTCGGGACCCTGCCGAGTTTCACCACTTCCATGAGGAGCAGGTGACACTTCTCTCTATCAAGCTAGTCCAAGAAATTGAACAGGAGGGAACTCACCCAAACATTTTTTATGAGGCAACCATAACTCTGATGCCAAACCCAACAACACATCAGAAAAAGAAAATTACAGACCTATATCCCTGATGAACATTGATGCAAAAATCCTTAATAAAGTTCTAGCAAACCACATTCAAGAACACATCAAGAAGATAATTCACCACGATCAATGGGCTTCAATTCAGGGATGCAAGGCTGGTTCAACATGCGCAAATCAATTAACGTGTTTCATCACTGAAACTGAATTAATGACATCTCAATTGATGCAGAAAAAGCTTTTGATAATATCCAGCACCATTTATGATCAAAACTCTGGAGAAGATAGGAATCAAAGGAACATATCCTAACGATGTAAAAGCCATATATGACCAGCCCTCAGCTAGTATAATACTAAATGAGGAAAAGCTGAAAGCATTTCCACTAAACTCGGGAACAAGACAAGGCTGCCTGCTCTCACCACTTTTATTCGATATAGTCCTTGAAACCTTAGCTGGAGCCATCAAGCAAGAGAAGGAAATTAAAGTGATAAGAATAGGAAGAGGGGAGGTTGAACTATCCCGTTTGGCTGATGACATGATCCTACATCTGGAAGATCCAAAAAACTCCACCAGAAAATGGCTTGAGCTTATAAACAGATTTAGCGCAGTAGCAGCCTACAAGATCAATACCCATGAATCAATAGCTTTCCTAAATGCTAACAATAATAGGGCAGAAGAAGAAATCAGGAAATCGATCCCATTCACAATATCCTCACAAAGAATAAAATACTTGGGAATTAACATAACAAGGGAAGTAAAAAACCTCTACAATGAAAATTACCAAACATTGGAGATAGAAATTTAAGACCTGAGATGATGGAAAGATGTCCCATGTTCTTGGTTAGGCAGAATTAATATAATTAAAATGACCCTTCTGCCAAAAGCACTGAACAGAGTGAATGCAATCCCCATCAAGATAACAATGTCATTCTTTACAGATATAGAAAAAGCAATTCTCAAATTCATTTGGAGCAAGAAGAAATCCAGAATATCCAAGACATTACTAAGCAAGAAAGATGAAAGAGGTGGATTCACTATACCAGATCTAAAACTATAGTATAGATCTGTAGTAACCAAAAAAACAGCATGGTACGGGTATCAAAACAGGGTTGAAGACCAATGGAATAGAATAGAAATAAAAATATTACATGGAGGAGAGACAGCGTATTCAACAAATGGTGCTGGACAAATTGGACAGCCACTTGCAGAAAGCTGAAATTAAATCAAATCAAAATGGATCAAGGAACAAGGAATTAAACCAGCTACCATACCTGCTACAAGAAAAATTAGGAGCAACACTCCAGCATATGCGAGTTGGCAACAACTTCCTCAACAAGACTCCCAAAGCAAAAGAATTCAAGTCAAAAATCAATGAGTGGGATGCCATTAAACTAAAATGTGTCTGCTCAGCCAAGGAATTGGTCAAAACTGTCAAGAGACAACTTATAGAATGGGAGAGAATCATGACTTGTGATTCCTCCCACGGGGGACTAATATCCAAAATTTACAAAGAACTCAAAAAACTTAATAACAAAACCACAAACACTCCAATCAATAAATGGGCCAAAGAGCTAAATAGAAACTTCTCAACAGAGGAAATCGAGCAAGCCAATGAATACGTGAGAAAGTGTTCTAAATCACTAGTAATCAGAGAAATGCAAATCAAAGCCACATAAAGATTTCACCTCACTCCAGTCAGACTGGCAGAGATGAAGAATGCAAACAGCAACAGATACTGGAGGGGTTGTGGGGAGACAGGGACACCAGCATACTGTTGGTGGAAGGAGGGAAGATAGGGAGGGACGTAGGGAGACAACCAACAATGTAGTTTATTCTTTACCCCCGAGAAGTCAAATATTATGTATGCGACCATTTAATTCTATAAAATTCATTATCTTATACATATACATATAATCAATTATATTTGTTGGGGTGATAATATAGGAGAATCAAGAGAGTGGGGTGTGGACAATGTGGGGGTAACTATGGTTTACGATCAAATGAATATCATATTGTTACTTTATATGCATTTATGAATATAAACTACTCAATTCTTAATTTAAAAAAAAAATGCCCTATTCATACCCTGTGATCTAAGCAAAGAGCACCAGGAAGCAATGCACTGTGCCGGCTGGCACTTGACTTAGGGATGAACGAGTGACTTCAGCCAAGTCAGTGGGAGTGAATCTCAAGACGCTGCAGGGCCTGCTTTGAAACACTTTCTTTTCAGCAGGATTCAAACTTTGTAGTGAGGAAGGAGCTGCTGGAAGCCCTCTCACCATCAAAAAGAAAAGCTTATCTGTGAATGAAGCCCATTCAGAAAAAGCATAGTGCGGGGGTAGAGAATGTGGATCCTAATGATTTCACTTGACAACTGGATCAAGCCGTGCCTGAAGCTTGACATATTCTAGACTTGTCTATCCTGTGAGCTTTTTAGCTTAAGGCAATTTAGATTGGATTGTTTTGAAAATTTCAAAAAATGATTATGAGAACTGGAGTGGTGGCTCAGTGGTTGGAGCGCATGCCTGGCACATGCAAGAACCCAAGTTCAGGGCCCAGCACCACATACACAGCTAAGTGTCAGAGAGACAAAGACCAGTTGAAAAAAATGAATGGAACTGATTTCTCCCTCTTAAAAAAATAATAATTATGACTAATTCAGAAAGGGAATGAATAAAACCTTCAGGGTATTCTTGTCCTGCAGGATATTATATGCCACTCATAAAAATTAGGTAGATCTGTACTCACTGACCGGGAAACATGTGCATGATCATTAGTAAGTGAAGAGAACCAATGGGACTTAACACCCGCCAGGATGGCTGTGATCAAAAAGACAATTGTAAGTGTCAGCACGGACAGGAGAAACTGGAACCTCATACGCTTCCAGCGGAAACCTAAGTAGCGCATCTGCTCCCAGAGACAATCCGATGTTCCTCCAAAGGTTAAACAGAACCACCAGAGACCCAGCAATGTCACTGCTCGGCATGATGCCGCGGGATTAGACTCTGCAGATCCACACAAGAACTCACGCACAATGTTCACGGGTGCTGCTGGCAACATTATTTAGAAGCCGCCCAAGGGTCCAGCGATTGATGAATAAAACCTGGTGCATGCAGATGAAGGAACATTATTCAGACGCAGAGTGAATTCCGGGCCATGCCGCCGCACGGGGGAACCTGGAAAACCATGCTAAGAGCCCGTGACAAAAGGACAGATATGCGAAATGTGTACACGGATGTGCTGAAGGTGAATTAGAGGTTTCCAGGAGCTGGGAGAGGGAGACGGGGAAGCTAGAGTCGCTGCCGGTAGTTTTTTTCAGAGGAGAAAATATTTTAAAATTGCACAACCATGAAAATATACTAAAAACATCAAACCATGCTCCTTTTTTTTTTTTTTTTTTTTTTTGGAGAGAGAGAATTATTTTCTACCTGGTTTTTGTTTTTCTAACACTTAGTTGTGTATGTG